>CAUYRT010015768.1:0-10495 GCA_963574885.1 Lepilemur ruficaudatus | reverse complement strand
TTTTTTGTGAAAGACTGTTAAAGTTGTCTGTCATCCAAGGAAACCTTTACTAGGCTTTCAAAGCCAGAGCTAAAGAATAATAGGTAGTGCCCGGGCAAACATTTTAATGCACCTATTCTGATTTTTCTAATGGTAATACGGATTTAATCATGCAAGAATATAGTTTTTTAAAAAAAAAAAAAACACTCCAGGCTAAAAGATCTTTCATTAGAGTAAATAATTGAACATTGAGCTTTACACTATTTCAGCCTATTAAAATAGCAACATAAGAGTACATTTTGCCCTTTGCTTGAAGAAACATGACTTTGTTTGAGTTCCAGTGCACATTCCTTTGCAGCTGAAGCACAATGTAGTTTTTCTTTTGTTATTGTGGAACAGCTGAAATGAAGGCACAGAGAACCATGTGAGAAATACTTTAAAAACAGAGCTGTAAGACTCAGTTCCTCATTCTTGAGCGCTTGGATGTCCAGAACTTGCTTGCACCTATCTGTGGGCTTTTATATCAAGGATAAGTGAAGAAATTTTAAGGAAATAATAAGCTTCTTTACTTTAAAATCAGGTCATGTCTAGGTTTTTTTTGTTTGTTTGTTTGTTAAAAAGGGAGTAGTGACCTTCTATCTTCCTACTAGGATTCTCCAGTGATGGCCCTTGACGGAGCTGTTTCAAGATGTGCATATCAGGACAGGTTAGGCTTGAGAAGGGACTGGCCACTGGCCACAATAATCTTGCTGAAATGGTGTTTTGTTAATTGCACAATCCTGTTTATTTTCAGTCTTCCCTACTAGACAGGATTTAGCATTGTTTTGCTAAATTCTATATCCCTAAGCTGAGCACTGTGCCAGGTGCATAATGGAAACCTAGTATATATTTGGGTCAGTTCGTATTTAGTGATAGTGGACAATATGCAAAGCCCATCCCCAAAAGTCATAGCAATGGGATTCATAACAATTGTTCCCAATTCTTGAGAACCCTTTTGGTGTCACATGGCAGTTTGGGTTCTCCTGGAAATGGACTCTGAGATGGAGTTAGGTGTAGGGAGTGCCCTATGAAGGAAGGGGACAGAGGGAGACTGAGCCGAGGGAAAGGGTGTGCTGTGACATGGGACAGACCTGGGAGAAGGTCAGGATACCTCATGGCCCTCCAGAGTGGAAAGCGTCCCCGGGTTGTTTCATGTCTGGGCCTCCCCATCCTTGTCTTTGGATATGGGTCACTGTTGGAAGGGCATGACGTTGGGCAAGGCCTCAAGAGGCTGGCAGCTGAAAGCATTTGCCGGTAACTCTCCTAGTAGCTGGCCACAGTCCTTCCTGGGAGGGGACCTGCCTGCACATCTCTGTCCTCATGCGCCAGCCATTCCTCCAGGGGCTTTCCACCTAGTAGCTCTTGTCTTCACTGTGATCCTTAAAGTTAGTTAATAATCTCCCCATTTACATATATAGAAACTGAGGCTCAGAGAGATTAAGTAGTTTGCCAGATAAACAGTGCTGGATATTTAAATTCAGGTCTGAGTCCAAAGCTGGTATGCTTTGGCTTTCTTTTGGGAATGAATCAGCCAAGTAAGAAGAGAAGAATGAATGGGAGTCAGGAGACCAAGTTGTCATCCAGCTCTGCCACTAACTCCAAGTGTGACCTCAGTTGGTCAAGTCCCATAATGACATGGAACTAAAATGACCTTTGAAGCACACGAGTTGCTCAGGATCTTGTTAAAATGCAGATTCTGACCCAGTAGGTCTGGGATGGGTACAAAGAGGCTGCATTTTTAAACAGCTCTCAGGTGGTATCTGTGCTGCTGGCTGGAGTCTCCGAGCACTCCAACGTCTCCCCCAGCTCTGACAGTCAGTGGGTCTTGGGAATGTAGGGACAGTCCTTTCCTACAGAAGAATTCCAGTTGATAAGCACAGAGGAAAATAAGGAAATAGAAAATTCCTATAGGAACACCCCAGTTATATCTGTTGCAGGTAAGCCCTGTGGATGGATGCTAAAATTAGGAGGTGAAAGTGTAAGGATAAAGACAATATTTGCATAGCATCAGAGTATCTCCTCTTTAAATATTTATTGATTACAAAGGGAAAAATAATAAGTTTAGGGCAGATACCCTCTTAACCAAGTGATTAAAGTCAATATCACCATTAATAAGACATATTAATACACGGACCTCCTGATATGATGCACTAAGGACACAGCACTTCTGTGTAGTCTTGTCCAGAACACACAACCTCCATCTAATCATGAGATGATATTAGACAAACCCAAAAGGAGGGACATTCTACAAAATAACTGACCAGAAAGCTTTGAAAGTGTCAACATCTTAAAAGACAAGGAAAGACTGAGGAATCGTCACAGATTAGAGGACAGCAAGGAAATATAAATGCAATGTGGGATCTTGGACTGGATTCTGGAACAGCAAAAAGGACATTTGTAAAATGTGCAAATGAAATCTGTAGTTTATAGTAATGCACCAATACTTAATTTTGACAAATGTATCATGGTGATGTAAGATTAGGTGCTAACATAAGGAGACGCTCGGTGAAGATAAACACAACTTTGTTCTATTTTTGCAGCTTTTCTGTAAGTCTAAAATCATTTAAAAATAAAAAGTGAAAAAAGTATCAAGATCTATAGGCATATTCTTCAAAACTTTTTTCACCCCATAATATGATGAAATTTTAAAAAAAAACTTTTTTCAGACATTTTTTATATGTAAATGCTGTGGTCCCCACCACCTGGGGTCCCTGTTAGGAAACGGGCCACGTAGCACCTCCTGAGCTCCTCACCACTTCCCCCTAAGCCACGACACCCCACCTCTCCACCATCAGTGTGTGGAAAATTGTCCTCCAGGAAACCAGTCCCTGGTGCTAAAAAGGTTGGGGACTGCTGCATAAGGCATTCATGCAACAGTCTGTTTAGACTGTATATATCACATGATTTGCAAGTAATGATGATTTTGTTTTTAATTTTTACTGATTTTGCCCCCCAAAAAACTAAAACTCAAACAGTGGTCACAGACATCCTTTTGCATTGCTGACTCAAGAGGTTTTACAGTCAAAGATAATGAGGATGACTAACATTTATTCTATTTTCTGCTGAGCGCTTTAAATGCCTTACCTCACTATTCTGCCCAATAACATTATTGTTAATATTATCACTACCATACACAGAAGGAAATAGAGAAGTAAAATAGCTCGCCCAAGTTTACATGGTGACTTGTGAAACCAAGATTTGAACAAAGCTTACCTAACTTTCTAGCCGAGCTTTTAGATATACTGTCTATAATACTGTTTGATATTAACAATTCATTTCCGATAGAGTTGTTTTAACATGCAAGGATACTGTCATGGAACCAACATTTTAAAGATGAGATCACGGTGACGAAGAAGCTAGTCAGTGCTTTGTGACCCTCCACCCAATACGGGCAGAGCAGGGCGCCCAGAGAAGATGGGGGTTCCAGGCCCACCACTGGCAAATCCCCTGCTCAGAGCAGCTGTGGCTGGGAAGGGAGGTGGACTGGGGGGGAGGGGGATGATGAAGGACCTCAACATCTTTCCCAGCGCCCCCCACCCCTGCGGCGGCTGCGGCCCAGCTCCCCGGTTTCACTTGGCGCGGACGACTCGCTAAGCAAAGTGCGGGGTGGGCCACGGCCGGCTCCTACCTGGGCAGGCCTCCAGCTAACTCCAGGCGGCAAATACAGACCGAAAAAGAAAAAGGAAACATCAGCTCATGTGCTATTTCCTGACTTCTCCTGGCACCCTCAGCTCTGACTGCACAGAGTTGGTGCCGTGGTCCCAAGACAGAGGCTGGAGGAGCAGGTGGGGCGAGGCGCGGAAAGAGCTCGGTAACTTGGGCCGATTCCACTGCTCAGCGGAGCTGGCTACAGCTTTTCCCTTCCAGGTGACGCTCAGGAGGATAATAACATTCATCTCACAGGATTATTTTGGGGTTTACCTGACTAGCTTTACATGATTTAGTACTGTGCCTGGGGCACAGGAGTGCTTGGTAAACCTTGTTCTGGTAAAGATGATTGATTTACACTTTACACCTGATGCATGTGGGCAGACAGTGAAGAATCTTCCCTGAAGACATTTGGAGAGAAGCAGCGGCTCACATGGGTGGGAGAAGATGTGGGGTATTTTGGAAAACACGTAAGACAGACTTAATTTTAAAAATAGAAGAGACATTGAAATGCACCCTAATTAGCAATCTCAAGGAGAGTTGAGGGGGGATATTGTGTCCAAAAAATAGGCTGCTACGAAAAAGCAAATTAAAAATTTGATTGCTGAACGAGCTCCACCAATATGGGCAACAAATACCAAATAAACCCTGCTAAATATTTAATTAGAGATTTAGAAACAAAGTTGAGGAACTTTCACAGAACATAGAGTGAAAACATAAACAAACAATTTACTCAATTGTCCTGACCTCATTTTCAATGTTGATGTCCTGACAAGCGGACATTAGCACCACTTGTGGAGCTGAGAATCAGAACGAGTCCGTGTGAAGCCTACAGAATCGAGAAAAAATTATAGCTTTTTATTTACTATTTCACTAATAAGCTACCTCTGTGTACCTGACTTTGTATTTTATGTTTTTCGTTGATGAGATGTTTACTTTTCAAGATCCTAATTGTTTTTTGATAATTTTTATAAAAGCAATTTCTCTTTGGAGATGTATCTTCAATCCCCATATGTTACTCGAGTACCGTGTCAAGTCTAATGATATTTTAATATCAATTCTTGGGTTGGCAAATAATCAATGAAGGTCTTTTTATTTACTTAAGGGTCTGTAAATGCAGTGTTGATTTCCTCTGTGGCAAAATACTAAAGGTAATTTTAAAAAACCTCTCCAAGTAGTTGTGTGTGTGTGTATGTATAAAATTTTATTTATAACTTTTAATTTGCCCTGTGGCCCATGATGTGGTTTATCAAATATATTGATACATTTTAGCATGCTCCATTTACAAGGAAAATGTACTTCCTGTTTATTGGGTAAAAGTTTGTTATATAACTATTAATTTATCCTTACCAATTAAATATCAGAAAACCAACTTCATTCATTCATTCCCTCATTCATTCATTCATTCATCTTTATCTGTCAAAGACAGAATGAATTATGGGAATCTCCCTAATCTAGTTTCTATTCTTTGCCCCTTTCGTTCCTGGGTTAGTGGAAGTTCCTCCCATTTTCCAGTGAATTGTTTTCTCATCGTAGTACCCATGGGTTTTCACAAGTTCTTCATGTTGTCCTTCTTTATGTCTTAGGTATATTTGTTTGAGGAGGTGGACAGTGCATAGCAGGAAATGTTAGTATGCATTCGAAATGAAATTTTCACTCCTAGTATATAAAAGAGGAAATTTCAGGAAAATTAAAAGAGGAAAGCCCTATTTCAGTGCAGGAGGCAGGGATGTGTTAAGCTAGGCTGCGGTGTTTCTGCTGGAGAAGTCTCCCTGCTCTGAAAGCTTAAAAAAAGTCATTGGCAGGTTGTAGGATGCATTTTTTCAGAGTAATGTCTCTCACATAGTGAAACAAGAATAATGTTCTGTAGAAATGTTAGAGTTATCTTTTTTCTTTTTAAACTTATTTAACATTTGATATGTACAAGAAAATCTGTAACCTCAGAACTGGAACGTTACTAACTCTACTGAGTCCGCCCGGGTACTCCTCCCCAGCCCTAAGTTTTGTATTTGGCAGGACCTTCTGTGAGGGTCCAGACACAATGCAAGGCTGTGGTCATAGGACTTAGGGAGTGTGCCTTTTGCTTTCAAACCACGGAGTAAATTCACACACCTCTGTGTGTAAGGGGCTGGCTAACTTGTAGCATGCCCTTCGAAATAATAAGCCTTGTACTATGCTCTACCAAATGAGACAAAAGATAGCAAAGCTTTTGGAAATTATGAAATTACACACAGATGTATTAATAAATGTCCTTATGAAGATGCAATATACTGCTATCAAATTTAACAACTTTTTAAAATGTCCTCAAGGAAATAATATTTTCTAAAATAAACAATAACAGAGGACATACCAAGAGGGCTAGATCCATGGCAACTGGAAATAGGAGGGAGAAAAAGGAGACTTCGGGGACAGAAAGGTTTAGAACTCTTCCGAGACCTTTTCCCCCTGGATAAAACACAATATGAAAAGAGGAACCAGCGAATAGGGGAAAACAAATCTATATTATAGAAATTTGAGTTTAATAAAAATTATTACACAATGCTGCAGAGATTTATATTTTACTTGGGCAAAAGAATTATATATTATTTAAATGCTTTGTATAGTAAACATGTGAAGTACGATTTAAAACATACTATTTGACAGATTTATTGAGTACGTACTCCTTTATTCAGTGAGTATTAAATTACTGTTTTGCTCTTTCTCTATGATAATTATATTATCTCGAAGATAATAAAAGCTGACAGGCATTTGTCATGGGAAACAATGGGCACCTATTTTATGAAATTGACTTGGTAGAAACCCTGTGCTCACTGGCTTGCTGCACGGAGACAGGCCTGCCAGCTTCCTGTGCCCAGCACTGCAATCTCACAGGCGTAACAGCGAATTTATGAATGAACACAAAAGGCATATGCTCAAAAAGGTCTTTTATTCATGGATAAAACCACTTGCACTGGCAACAAACTGCATTTCACTTGTCTCTTTCTTGTTCAAGTGTTTAAAACAATAAATCCAGAATGAATCCTGTGACAGCCATACAGGAAGAAAATGAGCAGCTACAGTTAAGTACTTGAGAACATTTAATTGGGGAAAATAAATGACACCAATTCTAAACTTTGGTGAAAAGGATCAATAATTAGAAAGGCTTTTTTTTAAAAAAATTACTTTTTAATAAAATTATAAAAGAAACACAAGACAAAACTTCTAATACATGAAAGACTAGCATATAAAGAAAAAAAATATTCCTTATAACACTTTAGGTTTTGGTGCACATTAAGCCTTAGTCAGCATCACACCGCCAGGGTCTCTCAGGTGTCTGGGATGGAGCAGGAACTAAGTGAATGGATCATGGGGTGCCCTCAAAGCGTTCTTTCTTCTTTCAGTTTTCTTAGGCCACTACTAATCAGTGGTTATTTTCTCTTATCTTAGTACCTATGGAAAGATGAAACCAACGAATAAATGTAGAATTAATATGAATTTTGCCACACATAATGAAATAAACTTAGTAGATATTTCAGCAGTAACACAAATGCAACCTCAAAAAGATATATAAAGCTACCTATTTCTATGTTTGGCTCGATGAGTCTCAAAAAAGGTAAACTGCCATAGTAGACCATGACTAGCAAGTAAATGTATTAATAGTAAGGAGTGCTAATTAAGGACTTAATGATTCATTCCCAAAACCTTTTGTGGCAGTCCTTAATATTGTCACCAAATATTTCTGTCTCTCTGTCTTCCAGGCACATGGCAGCACTGCCCTTCCCTGTCCTTCGAAGTTAGGTGTGGCCATGTGACTTGCGTTGGCCAGTGGGATATGAGCGGAAGTGATGTGTCTTACCGCTAGGTTGTCGTGTATGAGGCCATTCACCGCATTCTCTTCCCATGCCAAGGCGATCAGGAAAGCACATGGCAAGCCTGCCATCAGCATCTGTTTCTGATAAGCAGACCTTTCCTGCCAACACAGATTAGGCATGTAGTGTGATTGAGGAAAAGGACTTTTATCGGGTTAGGCCCATAAGATTTGAGGGATTACTTGTTTCCACAGCATAATTTATCCTGTCCTGACTAATACACGTTCATTCGAAAACCTGAGCATTGTGCTAGGCATAGTGGAAACCAATACTAATAAAATATACATCTTTATTTCAAGGGAATTTATATTCAGTAGCAGAGACAGATGCATAAAAAAGTACCGCTCAGCCTACAAATACAGTAAGTCAAACATTTATAGGGCAGATTAAAAACTGTGGGAAGTATTGCTTCAGGTATAATTGCTTGAATTAAAAATCTTTAGTGAACTTCAAAGATTTCTTAAGTTGAAACTGAATTCTTTCTAATAGCTTCCACCAAACACTCAAAAATTTTTTATCAGCAGATTCATTCCTCTGGCTATCTTACTAAGACTAAAGTAAGAAAAAAAAATAAAATTCATATTTAACATATTCATATTTAATGTATTACTTTTTTTCTTAGTATACTATTAAAATAATAATTTTGACTGTGACATTAAGATGCTAATATGAAAACCATTGCTCTACTCTTAGGGTAATAAATTACGTGTGAAATTATGTGGTGAATTATGCTGTCACAGAGTTTACTTTTATAAGGATAGAATTAGTATATTCTCTTCAAAATCTCATTCCCTCACATCCACGGAAAGGTAGAGCACAAATTGTGGCCTTAGACAACTCTCCTCTGAGTCCTTAGCTCCCTACTGATGAGAAGTGAAGTCTAGGCTAACACAGATAACTTGATGTGCCCCAATTTCCTTATCTACAGAGCGGAGGTAATGAAACTACTATCTTTCAAGCCTCTTGTGAGCGCTGATTGAGATAATTCAGGCAGCACGCTGTGCACAGTGCTTTAGTTGTAGCAGTCACTCAAGAATTGTTTACTAAACAGCACTAGTAATTACTTACTACATTTTCTCTTCCTAGAGCCACATTGTTTCCAAAAAATTTGTTACAGTAAGAGGCATTAAATGTTGACCAGTATGGGTGGGTATTATTCATAACCAATAAAAGTTAAACTATTGGGAAAACATACCAATTTCCTAATTTTCTTTGGGATTCTTTTATTTATGATTTTGTTTAAGTGAACGCATTAACATTTTTTATGTGCTTATTGTAGAACTTTTAGAAAATATAGAAAAGCAAAAAGAATCAAGTAACAAGAGCTTACCCATCATCTCAAGATCTAAGCCTAACTCCTGTTAATACTTTGGTATATGTCCTGAGATAGTTTTCTTCATGCGTGTGTCTGGGTGTATACGAAATATGTACGATACATACTTTTTAATGAAAAAGGGATCGTGTACTGCTTTTAAAGATCTACTGTTTCATAAACGTCTCTCATACGAGCATTTTTCTGCACAGTCCTTTGCAATGGCCACATGTGCTGCACATCTTCCCTTTGCTCCCCAAACCCATCCTCGACCCTTTTCATCCCGGCTGGTGTGGCCCGCAGGGGCGGGCTCCCTTGCTTTCTGGTTCCTCCGGTGGGGCACACCAGCAGATCAGAGTGAGGACGGAAAGTGAAGCACGGGTATTTATTCTATGACTACCTCCCTGTGGAGTCATTGGGGTGTGCTGAGTCCCCTGGCAGAGACCCCCACGCCATCAGGCAGTCATTCCCACCCAGCTACCTGTCTCTGCTTCCAGACACCACTCCCTCAAGGGATGGTAACACAGCCCCACGGCTGCCAGCCTCGGGATCCTGCGCTGTCCCTGGTGGTTTACTTATTTTGTAAATACTTCCAGATGCTTCAAACCACCCTCTTTGAGTGTCCCATCTGGTTGCTCCTGGGACACTGATTTATAAACCAAGAGAGAAGCTCTTAAACTGTAATGTACATCAGAATCACCTGGAAGGTTTGTTAAAACACAGATTGCTGGGCATCGCTCTCCACAGTTTCAGACTCGGTAGGTCTGGGAAGGTCCAAAGAATCTGCGTTTTAATAAGTTCACAGATGATGCTGGAGGTGCTGGTCTAGGGACCACACTTTGAGAACCACTGCACTATGCATTTATTCTGTTGCGTGAATATGACAGTTTATTTAACCAACCGTTTTTTTCTTGTATTAATACAAATACTTCTGACTGTTTCTCCTTTTAGCTAAATCTTTATACACAGACGTGTTAGTTTCCTTCAAAAAAAATTCCTAAAAGTAGAACTTGGCTACATGTGTATGCAAATTTTTTAAGTTTTTGATCTTTATTGCCAAATTGCCCATTGGGTAGTTTTTATGAACTTATAATTCTGCTAACATATACAAAAGTCAGCATTTCCTTGTATCTTTGCAACTATAGTACAGTATTTTATCATTTATTAATATCTTTGCCAATGGATAAATGAGAATGTTAAACTATTGTTTTACATCAAGTTATTTTGATAACTGGTGAGATTGAAGAGGGTTTTCTTTTAGTTTTTTTTCCTTTATTGAAGTATACCTTACATATCATGCCTTTACTCCATTTTAAGTGTACAATTAAATGATTTTCAGTGAATTTACCGAGATGTACAATTAATCACATAAATCAGTTTTAGAGGAATTCCTTTCCCCTATTGAGACCCCTAATTCTGCTCCCCAACTACTTTTCAAGCATGTCCCACCCCTCCACAGTGCCCACCACATCACTCAGACGTGGGTTTACCCCCCACCCCCAAATCCCTAGTGATCACTCCCACCATTTGAGCACCATAGTGTTAATCAATCAATACTAGTTTGATGGCGAGTACAAGTGGGGCCCGTTCTTCAGGTCTTGTGTCACCTCACTTTGAATAATGGGCTTAAGCTTAATCCAGGATAATATAAGCGGTGCTAGCTCACTGC
>CAUYRT010015764.1:0-26027 GCA_963574885.1 Lepilemur ruficaudatus | reverse complement strand
TCTGGGCCTGGTGGTGCACGCCTGTAGTCCCAGCTACTCGGGAGGCTGAGGCAGGAGGATCGCTTGAGCCCAGGAGTTTGAGGTTGCTGTGAGCTAGGCTGATGCCATGGCACTCTACAGCCCGGGCAACAGAGTGAGACTCTGTCTCAAAATAAAAAGGACATGAAAATAAAATTTTGTTCGAAGACATTATTCTCCTAAACAGAAGGATAGAGAATGCACTAGGTGTGTGGGGCAGAAGGGGTTTGCTTTTTGCTTTCCAAATTGATGGATAAACAAAAGCAGTTTCCAAAGATCATCATCTAATCAGGCATCTTAGAAAATTTCAGATGGAGCATGACAACAGCAGTTGGCCCCTGCAGCTCTACAAACAAGCTGAGCCTCTCTGACAGCTCTGTGCGGCATCACAGTGCCGGGCAACAGAAATGTTTTGGAGATTTTGCGTTAAGCCTGCCTGGCCGAGTCAGGTCTGGGGCTAAGCGTGCAAAGCCTTGAGCGTGCACAGACAGACAGCCTCATGGGACTCAGCACGGCTCATCCGCGGGGATGTCAGAGACCACAGGATGATCACACCGAAAGAAAAACACCACAGCAAGGTCACGCTTGCCTTACTGCCGGGATTAGGATGTGCGGGACCGAGGCGTATTGACGGATGCAGCGTGTTAATGAAGCGTGCAACTGTCCTGCCGGGTGGTTAGGCGGCAGGAGCAAAAGCCAGGCAGTCCAGGAATGCAGACAGCCCGCACCACGGAGCACAGAGAGGCATGACGAAATCAGCCAGGCTCCCAGAGCAGATGGGGGACAAGTGCCCGGGGTCTTTGGAAATCTGTGCCTCTGGGAATGCCATTATCCACGGGGACCCTTACCTGGAGGAAAGAGGCAGCCTCCCTGCTCGTTTCCAAAAGGCACCTGTGGAATGATTTGAGCTGTAACAAATGCAAATCCATCTCAGGGGTGAAAAAAAAAAAAAAACCTGACAATTTTAAGGAATGTTTTTTAGTTGCATGCATTATTCAGCCCCCACAAGTCTCATGATGGTGCTGCCGGTCTGAGACCTGATGTCATGGTCTGAAAAATTCTACTCAGCGTCTGAGGTTTAGACTCTTCTCTGAATAAAAGTCGTTTATCTTGACCTCCCAGTTAAGAAACCGCAGGCATTTAGAACGCTGTGCAGAGGAGCCTGCCAGCAGGTCCTATGCACATTTGAAGCGGGCTCTGCTCCGACGCGGAAAATCAAAGGCTTGTCCAGACAGGGCACCCTGCCTTGGAGGGCGCAGCCAGCCAGATATTGCTGAAATAGCTCAACTCGCTCACAGAGGTCATGTGCGTTAATGTTGCCCCGAAGCCAGGTCCGTTCCGTGCGTTGTGTTGTGTTGTGCTGGGCTCTTGCGTGTTTTGTATGGTTTGGGCGATATTGACACAGAGCCGCTCAGTTAGGCATCGGGGGTGGTTGGTTCCCTGGCTGCGTCCCACGACGTGGTGTCAGGTGTTGTGCTGAGGATGTTGCTGTTTGTTTTGTCTGGTTTGGGCTGCGTCTCTAGAGAAACAGGACCAGTAGGAGATATATATACAGTAGGTAGATAAATATGAAGATGGGGATAATACAGCGAGTAGGTGATATTCAAGTATCAGTGCCCATAAATAAGGTTTCACTGGGACACAGCAACGCTCATGTCTTCGTGTATTGTCGGCATCTGCAAAACCCACCGCAAGGCAGAGTTGCGGTGGTTCCAACGGACACCCCAGTATTGCCAACAACGAGACTTAGTTGTCACGGCAGCGGGTGTGGTCCCAGAGAGTTCCCGTTTTGCCTGAGAGTAAGGCCAAGCCGCTGCCCTTGCAGAAGCTTTCGTTGGTGTGCATTATCCCTTCTTGGGGAAACAGCGCATTTCTTTCTTTCTATGAGCAGCTGGGACAGGTGTCCTCTCCGCCAAACCCACACAAACTGAGATCACCGTGCACGGTCAACGGACTGCCAGAGACACCAGTCTCGCGGGACTATAAACCCAACAGCAGGTATTGACCCAAAGCATATTCCAGAGGGTGGCATCGTGTTTGATTTAGCAGACAGTGGGAACGGTGATGTGTGTGTCCGCTCTGTGTCTGTGGGCAGCCCCGAGAGGTTAGCCAGAGCCACGAAGTTGCAATCGTATAAGCAGCTGGGGCAGGCTGAAGAAACAAAAAATTTCAGAGCAAGTCCAGTCAACATGGACTCTCTGTCCACAGACAAAGGTGTCAGTGCTGGCGCGCAGCAAGCTCATGTCTCCTAAGGGACGGCCACCTCCGGGTGTAAGCAGGTTACGCTCCTGCAAACCGAGGCCTCGTGCTGGACGGGGTTCTCCTCCCAGAATCCCCAAAGACCTTAGGGTCCCCTCCTTGATGCATGCACTTGTTGGTCATGCTTCCGGCTACATGAGGGAAATAAAAAGAATTATTGGTTTCCTCTGGCCAAGAAGGATGGTTGGCTATCACAGGACACGCTCTCGTGAGCAAGGGATGTTCTCCGGCTGTTTTCCGAGGCAGCCGACGCTGGCGTGAGTAGAGGTTGAGTGAAGGGCAGAGGAAGATGAGCTCGTGTGAGCGTCTGTGTTTGTGCTGCTTTTCCCTTCATTCCCTGTGTGTGCTGTGTGTATTGTTTTAGAATACGCACGAGAAAATAGGATATAATTAAATAACCGCATGCAATGGTGTGCTGCCTGCATGTGGCGTCAGGAATCTTCTTCAGGGGTGGGGAGCGGGTCTGGCTATAGATTAAACAAAACTGCCTGCGGGTTGGTAATTGTTCAAAACGATGGGTCCATGGAGGTCCAATATACTATTCTCCCTACTTTTGTATATGGTTGCTCTTCTCCAGAAAAAAATAAATGTATAATTGAATCATAACAAAGGCATTCGAAGGCATAATTTAAAATATTTCATCTTCTCTAAATCTTTTAATATAAATATGTCTCTGTCAACCCCAAGGACACGATGAAAGAATAGTAATAATTCAGTTATGAGCTTCCTGGCAGCCAAAGGGGAAAAAAAAAATGAGACATCTTCTGTTTTATGAATAACACATTTCTCAACAGGGGAGGCAAAGCTGTTCCAGTCCTGGCTGAGTCATTAACACCACAAAATGTCTTCGACGATAATACCCCCGCAGTAAAGACAGAATCACGATTTATAAACGCGCTCTGCCGTAAACGTACTCATCTTGGCACGTATGTCTGCGATAGCAAAGTGCTGCTCCGTGGTAGCAAGTCTGTGGAGAGCTGCAGCAGAAGCCGTCTAAGAACCCAGCTTTCGGATGGTCCGGAGTGAGCTGAAATTAAATTCTATGCCATTTAGGACCATGAGTCATTCAAACCACCCTCCCCAAATAGCAGGTCTTCGAAGTAGTTGCCTGTTAGGGTCATACGATCTGGCAAAGTCACGCAAAATCTGCATTTTTCTCCAGCTCTTTAAAGGCACATTCATAAGCCCTAATGATCGACCGTGAGAAGAACATGGTTAGAACCCTACCAAGGGAGGCTCCTAGCAGAACAGCTGGTGGGCTTCCCTCAGCATAGGCAAGGGGTTCCCCAAAAATGAAAGTGCTTTGCATTCCTATCTCTGTATCTATGTCTCTCTATCTCTGTCTGTCTCTCAATCTCCATCTCTCTCTCAAATACACACACACAGACACCCCAAATCTCCAATCTCCCAGTCCCTTGGGCAATAGTCAGATCATTTTAGTGCAGAAACTGTGTCCAAGTAAGATGTAGAGGTCACTGGTCCAAGCCACAGAAATATTTTCCATTGCTCTTCCATCGGACATCTGGATTTGAGCACTGCGGTCTCTTTGTGAGGAATCAGGAGATGTTTCATGCAAAGGATGACTGAAGTATCCAGAACCACTGTATAGAATTGCTTCAGATATATTCATGTCATCTTGGTGACCATCTGATGAAAATACTCATATGTATTCTCCAAAATTTTTCATAAGACACTGTCAGGACAGAGGGTTCACTGGAGGAACGGCTGTCTGTTGATGCGTCTCCTGATGCATGAGGGTAAACATGAATACACCCTCAAGGTGTGTTTGCTGCTGTTAATATCTTGAGTGGTGGGGTAGGTACAGGATTTTTTTTATCTATTTTCTGTCTCACCTGCTATGGAGACAGCAATCCTAAGCCCCAGGCTATTTCTCATGGTGGAATCCATTAGTGTGAGTCTCAACTGCTGGACAGAGACGCAACCTGGTTAATTTGGATGTTTAAAAACTGCATACATAACAGGTAAAAGTGTAGTCCACATGAGATCATGCTTGAGGACTACTTTAGCAATAATAAGGAATTTGGCCATAACAGTAAGTTCTGGTGAATGTCAGAAAGGTAGGTGTGAAGACATTCGTGCGGTGGAATTAACGGGAATCTGACCGTACCGTAAATACCCACCCGCATGAAATTTCCGTGGTTGGGGAGCTCATGCCGGTGAGATGTGTCTTCTGTCTTCCATCTGAGAGAACAATTACACAAATTTCAAAACTCTGGTCAAAAGATGTGCTCAAGGGATTCATTCAGCAATAGTAAGGTTCGGTAGAAGTCACTATCGAACGGACATCTATAAGGACTCACAATTACCACCTCTACGATTCCGAGTTGCTGTGAGATGTTCTACAGAATAATGACAGAATTGAATATAATTGACTATAGAGGTCAATGTGTGCAGAGATGACTCTAAACCTGGGTGTAACGGAACAGAGATTTGGAAACAGCATATCCTGAATGGGAGAGGGAGAAGAGGCACGTCTCAGGTCTGTCTCTTACGGCTGTATCTCCTTCCTAACACAAGCAACGGCTCTAGCAGGTGGCTTGTCACATGAAGAATGATAATAATAGCAGAATATTTGAGCTCTATTAGCTAATATGTTCAATGGATGGACGGATGGATGGATGGATGGATGGATGGATGGGTGGATGGATGGATGGATGGATGGATGGGTGGATGGATGGATGGGTGGATGGATGGATGGATAAATAAATAGATGGATGGATGGATGGATGGATGGATGTATTTATGGATGGATGGACAGATAAAAAGATGGAAAAATGGATGGATGGATGGATGGATGGATGGATGGATGGATGGATGGAGAGATAGATAAATAGATGGATAGATGGATGGATGGATGGACAGATAGATAAATGGATGGATGGGTAGATTGATGCATAGATCGATGGATAGATCAATGGATAGATAGATAGATTGATAGGATACATGATATGTGGATAAAAAGATGAGAGAGGGGTAAGATATGGATAGGTACATAGGTAGGTGAATAGATACATGGGTAGACAATAGAGAGATGTTAAATGAATAGATGATGGAGGAATAGATAGATAATAGACAGGTGGACAGCTGGTAGACACATGGTTAGCTAGATGTATATGACACATGGACAGGTAGACAGATGAGAGAGCGATGGAAGAGATGGATGAGAGAGGGATAGGTACATAGGTAGATAATGAGAAAAGATAGATAATTGACAGGCAGATAGGTGATAGATGGATAGATGATGGATAAATAGATACGTAGGTGGGTAGACTAACATATCTAGCATGTATTACCTAATATATGGATTTACACTTATAATGACATCCATACAGTTGAACTGCTGCTCATTAGAGTAACAATTAGATGTCAGCAATTTGTGTCAAATTATATACAAGTGTTATATATAATTATATATAAGCAATTTATATATACCAAATTATATATAAGCAATTTTATACATGTGTTACTTACCAAATTCCAAAAAACCTAATTTTTAAAAAATTCTCAGTTACCTTGAATACTGAGCTAAAAAGAACTGATGACCCTCTGGTTCCAAATTTGTTCTAAAGAGTAATGACACGTTGAAAGGTGCCTGTGGCCCCCTTGAACTTGTCCACCCCACTCCCTAGGAGTAGGTAGCACTTGGGCTTCCATCTGCTTCACGCTGACAATCCCGTTCTCTCTGTTTGCCTGCAGGGCAAGAACAATGAGGCTATTAATAAATGAACTCTAGCTTTGGGCGTTTAATCTAGAGATCCAACACATTTGGAAAATTATTTTGGAGGCTGACCTCACTCATCAGCGCTGGCTTTGGCAGAGGCTGCGCTTAGATGCTGGGCTTGCTCAACTGGATATGCCAAATGGAAAAAAAAAATACTTTTAACAAACTGGGAAGCTGTGACCCAAATATAAAGACCGAGCATTTGATTCCCGTTTCTGCCGGTGACTCACCTCGGGCTCTGTCATTCTTCAGACCCTTCCCGTTCCAAGGCGGAGTCCCGGCAAAAGTGGGAGCTGGTCTGTCTGGGAGACGATGGTTTCGGGATCACAGGGAGGGGACGCGGCCAGCAATCTTGTCACCCGACCCTCAGCGTGAGTTGCAAAGGGATTTCACCCTTCGACTTCTGCTGTGGGCTTTCGTTCCCCCCCTTTGCAGACGTTGAACAGATGAGTTTCCAAGCGAGGCCGAGCTCTGACATGGGCAGCTCTGGTCCCATCCCGCAAAGAGGAAAAGGATGAGGGGTAGAGCTGAGTATCTCGCATGTGGTGGGACATCTGCCTTTTCCAATACCCTGTCCCTTTGGTGCCCTTTAATTAGGAGAATGCATTTGTTCATTTCTTAGGGCTGTTGGAACAAATTACTGCAAACCTGGCTACTTCAAACATCACAGGGATGTTCCCTCACCATTCTGGAAGCTACATGGCATCACTGAGCCCACATCATGGTGTCTACATGGCTGTGCTCCCTCTGAAGCTTCTAGAAGAGGAGACTTCTTTGTCCCTTCCAGCATCTGGTGGCTCAAAGTGTTCGTCATCTTGCAGACACGTCACTCCGATCTTCTCAGCCAGCATCTCTGAACATTCTTTGCCTCATCACCCTATAGTCTCTCCCTCGGTGGGTTTCTCAAGTCTCCCGGTGCACCCCTCACTTAAAGATTCATGCCGTTGCATTTAGGACCCACTCTGGGTAATACAGGGTCATCTTCCCATCCCAAAATCCTTCCCTTAATCACATCTGCAAGGACCGTTTTTCCAAATAAGGTCTGCTTCACCGGGTCTGCAGATGAAGAATGGATATGTTTGGGGACCATTCCTCAGGCTATGGCAGAGAACGAGCTGTCAGTGTTTTTGGAAGGACGCATTTCTAAGTTGATTTCTATCCCATCACGCTCTGAGAGAGAGTGGGAGCGTGGACAGGTCGTGACCGTCTGTTTAATGCTGTTCCTCAGCTGGAAAGCAAAGAAGTCACGTCAGAACGGAAAGCGTGCTTGGAAATCTTCCCCTTGGAGCTTAGCAGTGTGTCAGCCAGGTCCTAGGAGGTCAGAGAGACCGAATGGGGCCAGAGCCCCCAGCCGGCACCTTCCCACCCATGGTGCCTCTCCAAGAGAAAATTAGATTATCTTTTGCTGCAGCCAATTTCCCTCAATTATCTTCCCTTCCATTCGTGTTCCGCTCTTCTCTGTCCTGGAAGACAGCGTGAGCCATTGCTATGTGCAAACTGGGGACTTTGCCGCCAGCACGAGTCCTCACGCTGTGCCCGGGCAACCTTTGAACTCCAGGGTGAGGACAGCCATATGGGTTAGGAGCCCGTACGGGTTAGGAGGAGACTCCACTCAAGAGAAAAGAGAGCCCGGAACATGCTTGTGTTCAAGGGGGTCCAAAGTACGAGTGTGTAAGAAAAGATAAGCAAATATCAACTGTCCAAGTAGAAAAAAGAAGAATTTTTATAGCCGTTTAAAGATGGTTAAAGAGAAACATTTGCTATCACTAGCTTCCTCCAAACTAGTAAATAAATACTCTTACCCAACTAAGAGACATGAATAAACACTGGAGAATTCCAATAAAACTCAAGGGAATCAACTAATTTTTTTTTCAGAGTTTTACGGGGGTACACGCTTTTCGGTTACAAAATTTCAATCCCACTACTAGATATCGACCCAAAGGAAAAAGAGACATTTTATGAAAAAAAGACACTTGCACTCAACTTTTTTTTTTTTTAACTTTTCACATCTGAAGCTTTAAAATTCTGTCAATTTGGCGTTTGTTTTTTTTTTTTTAAATTGACACACATGTTCAGCATATCTATATGATAATATGACATCAAGATGCTGCTAGCAGGAATCACATAATTATTTTCATAGCTTGATAGAACAAATTATGTTATAGAGCATGGGGCTCTTGATATAGACTGTACAAATGCTTATTTTTATTAATGTTTTCTATAGTTTTTAACATCTCCAGGATAATTTCCCCTGATGACATGGGTAATGCTGTTCTGTTTCTGTTTTTTAAATGATAAAGAGACCCTTAGGTCTCAGGAAACTCCCTCGGTGATCATGAGAAAGAAATTTTCCATCATTAATGAAAAACATATGCTGAGGTTTAGATGACATCAGTCTGATTCATGTGGGGTGATGGGATTTGGGAGTTCTGTGCAATTCAACAACACACACACAAAGAGCAACTTACACAGTTTACTCGCCACTACAACTTACACCAAGGGGAACATATAGGAGAGGACAGTATATCAAGGGATGAGAGGCAATGGCCAGTGAGAACAGAGATAGCTACGTTTACACGGATGGTTTTATTGTGATGGAACGTGTAGCGTCACCCACAGCCAACCGCATCCCTCTCAGAGGCAAGGCTGTTCTCCTATCTTCCTGAGAATCGCGTCTCCAGGGTGCTGGGTCCTCCCTTCCGAGCCCCAGCTCTGCTCACCCTTTTTCCAATCTCTCCGTCGGCCCCTCCATGAGTCACGTCTTGACCACAGGCATCGGCCTGATGTCTCCTGTCTGCCCACGTCCACTCCCTCCTGCTCGCGGTGAGGTATCTCACTGGAATTCTCTCGGACTCTGACTTTCTCTGTCTTCCAACGGCCTTCCATGAATTGCTAGACGTTTAGTGTGTGGCAGACATTCTCAGACTTCCCTGTCTTCATTAAAACGTTTTCTCTCGACTTGCCTCTTTCTTGAAAGCTACTGTCCACTTTCTCTTCTTCCTGTTACTAGCAGACATCCTCACCCGTGGACCACGCTCATTTTCTACCATTCCTCACCTCTCGTTGACGGCTCGATTTGTCTTCATGACTCCTGTAATGCCACCCCTGGAAACAAGGCTACGGTCTCATTTCCAACCCAGGAACTCATGGTCAAGAGCTCCTCTTCTTTGAGATACTCACTTCCCTCTGTCCTCAGAAATCTGTCCTCCCTGTGTCTCTGCAACGTCACCCTTTTCTCTTTTCCCCAGCTCTCAGTTGTTGCATTATTTTTTTCTTTCCTCCCTTCCAATTATTCGTATGAGCTTAAACTTTTTCTCTGAGGGACCTCATCAGCTTCTGCCCCCTCAAATGTGATCCAGACACAAATGGTTTCTGAGTGTCTACAGCCCTTCCCTAGTGAGACTCAAACTGCCATCCATCTGCTGACTCCGTCCGCTTGGGTGCCCCCTTGTAACTCAAACTCATGAAGTCAAGAACCGTGTTTATCCATCTTACCACTGTCCTAGTCCGGTTTTTGCTGCCGCACACTGGGTCATTTCTAAAGAACAGAGAGTTATTCTCTTGCAGTTCTGAAGGCTTGGAAGTCAAGAATCAAGGTGCCAGCAGGTTAGGACCGGGTGTTTCTGATTCCAAGGTCACACTTTGAATGGCTGTGTCCTCCGGAGAGGAGAATGTATGTGTCTTCATGGGGCAGAAGAAGAGAGATTGAGAACCCACTCCTTCAAGTCCTTTTAACAGCTACATCAATCCACCCATGATGGCAGAGCCTTCATTACCTAAACACCTCCTGCAATAGTCCACCTCCCAATACGGTTGCGTTAGAGATCACATTTCCATTGCATGAGGGGGAAAAAGCCTTCACACCGTAGCATCTCCTCAGTCCCCAGTGTATTATTTTTACACACGATACCTCAATGAACCACCACCTGCTTACCCCAATGAGAAACCATGGCAACATTTTTCTGAGCCCCCATCCAGCCCTCATCCTCACATCAGATCAATTCCGTTAGAATGTCCCATCAAGTCTGTTGATAACCTCCCTGGCCACTCTGCCCCTCTCTTCTTAGTCCCTCTGCTGTTTTCCTAGATCAACTCTTCATCTCCCTGAGGACTGCATCGGACTGATAACCTACCACTACCCATTCTTCCCTTTGTCCTTTTTGTCATAGAGGCCCCCTGAGTTTTGTCGGGCACATGTTGTTCCTGACAGGGGTACCTTTCGCAGCCTCCCTTGCAGCTAGTGGCAGCATGTGACCAAATGTAGCTACAAGATAAGAGAAAAATGGGCTGACCCTCTGTTGCCCTGTTTTTACTTTCCAGAGGGATAGTTACTACAGGTAGAGTTTTCTGAGCAAGTAGACAGGAATACCACCTTTTGGTATAGCAGAAAAGATAGTGAAGGGAGCTGGGTTCCCTGAAAAGTCTTTCCTGTGTTCCCACTAGGCCACACATGACCCATACTTAGAAACAACCTTATCTCTCATCAGAGATTTGCATCATCATTATCATCACCATCATCGCCATCATCCTCATCATCACCATCATCATCAACATCATCACCATCACCACCATCACCATCACCGTCACCATAATCATCATCATCACCATCATCACCATCATAATCACCATCACCATAATCATCATCACCATCATCATCACCATCACTATCACCATCACCATAATCATCATCATCACCATCATCACCATTACCATTATCACCACCATCATCACCGTCATCATCACCACCAACATCACCATCATCACCATCATCACCACCACCATCATCATCATCATCATCACCACCATCACGACCATCATCATCGTCACCATCACCATTACCACCATCATCACCATCATCATCAGATCACCACCGTCATCACCATCACCATCACCATTATCACCACCACCATCACCATCACCATCATCATCATCATCACCACCATCACCATCACCATCACCATAATCATCATCATCACCATCATCATCACCATCACCACCGTCATCATCATCACCATCATCACCATCACCATAATCGTCATCATCACGATCATCACCATCATTATCAACATCACCGTCATCGCCATCACCATCATCATCACCATCATCATCATCACCATCATCATCAACATCACCATCATCGCCATCACCATCACCATCACCATCATCATCATCACCATCATAATCACAATCATCACCATCACCACCATCACCACCATCATCATCATCAGATCATCACCATCATCACCATCCCCATCACCATCCCCATCATCATCACCATCATCACCATCACCATAATCATCATCATCACCATCATCACATCACCATCATCACCATCACCATTATCACCACCATCATCACCATCATCACCACGACCATCATCATCACCACCATCACCATCCAAATTTCCTACTTTATTTAGATTTCCATGGCTTTCCCCACTATCCTGTCTCTGTTCCAGCTCCCACCCAGGGCCTTACATCACATTTAGTTATCACAACTTCATAGGCACCTCTTGGCCGTGACAGTTTCTTGGACTTGTTTTTGATGACTTTGACCGTCTTGAGGATGACCTGGCAAGTCTTTCGTAGGATGTCCCTCAACTGAGATCTGTAAGATTTTTTTATTTTCATGATCAATCTGGGCTTCAAGGATTTCGTAAGGAAAACCACAGAAATAAAACGCTACATTCGGTGCATCACATCGAGGGTGCCTTCAGGGACCCACCAGCGGGGACCACAGCCATGGACATTAGGAGCTGTCATTGCCAGTTTCCAAATTAAAGTTCTTTTCCTTCCTTTTATTTTCTGCTTGTTAATCTCTCGTTAGCCCACGTGTTAAGAGTGTGACATATGTCGCCACCTGGATCTATCTGTGTTTAGGGAACTAAGGGCAGGACCTGTGTCACATCTGAGCTGCTGCGGACTGATATATGCATTAGCTAAGGAACCCTGCAGAGGACAAACTCTCCTCCGCTGCCCAACCCGGGCTCAAATCACATTGTTTGAGCGTCAGTCAACAGGAAGGGTAAGCCCTGAAGAATAAGGAGACACAGAAGGCACAAAGGAGGAGAGGAAAAAGAGAAAAAGGAAGAGAAGACAGAGGAGGAGAAAAATCAGGAGGAAGAGGAAGAGGAAAAGGTAAAAGTCAACGTCCCTACTCCATGTTACACACAAAACCCTGCTCCACAGAAAGCTAAGTCAGGAAAGAATTCAAGCCGCAAGTGGTGGCTTTGCTGCCTCTGAACAACAGTCTGCTTTGCAAGGGGAAGGGTTATGAACCCAAGTAGATATGGGACCAGTCTGTCCTACGCTTGACTTGTTTTCAAACCCAGTCCACCGTGGCCGCCAGCCTCTCCCCGCCATTGCTGGACTCAATTCCAGGTTGGGGAGTCAGTCCGAGCAACCTTCCTTCGTGCTTTCTACCGTCAGCCCGACCCGAGATGGACGGTCTGCCGTTATTTATGCAATGTTTATCTTATCGGCAGGCTTCCCCCTGCTGTCCTCCAACCTGGGACGATATTAAAATTCTGCATTTCTGTTTCCCGTTTACTTTTCCATTCCCCGCCGAGATCCGTATATCCAGGCATTGGTGAGCGTTGTCAACAGGTAAGAGGCAGAGGGGAACCTCGGGGTCCCAAGAGCTCCCTGCAGCTGGGCCGCTTTGCCCGCCAAAATGCTCTCATACCCTGTGCTGCGTGCCCTGAGTTAGGCGGTGTGATCTCCACCCGGTGCTCACGCGGCTGCTTATACAAGCCGCAGCCGGCGGGAGACAGGCTGCCCCAGCCTCTGCGAAATTGGCAGCTCTGTGAGTTACATCGTGCCCATTGGCTGATGAATATACAAAGGGAGGAAAAGAATCTTTTTAGCTTGGCTGGTTAGTTGCAAAATATGTCATTTTTTTCATTCACATAATTGTTGGGATCAAGTAACAATGTAACAATATTTGTTACATTGTAACAAATATTGCTACAAATGTAACACTATTTAAGGTATATTTTTCCCTGTAACGGTGACTCTTGAAGAGTCCATGTCAGAAATATCCAGCTGGGATTTTTTTTTTTTTTTCAGAATACGTAGTTAAGATTCTCTTCCTTCCCCCAGAGATGCTGAACTAGATTCGGGTGCATGAATTTTGATAGTGTTCCCTGTAGGATTCTGATTTATAATCCTGGGTAAGAACAGAATTGACAGAATTGGGGTGTCTGGATTTAGAGCTGCATCCAACGCTGAGGTTTAGGGTTCTATGAAGCTTTAAATTTGGGGATGGGAGGGGAAAAATCCCAGACATCCATTAATGTTAATGAACAGCTGCATACTGGGAAAGCAGTTGTAATAAAAAACTGAAATATGTCTTTATTTTTATTTTCTGGCATGGGTGCCTTGGCCTCAGAAACACTCTGTGTGGAAGCAGCCAACATGTGGTCCCTGCTGTGTTTATTCCTACCACTTCCTGTTCTCCTCCCCAAATATCTTTTGGATTACTCTCCTCAGCACACAGTGATCTCTGCCTGTCTCTCCTTCTGCCCAAACTCAAAAAAGACCAGCTTGTGTTGGTTTAAAGAGACTAAAAGATTGTGTAGACCCAATGTCCTACCACATTCCTTGCTGTGACCACGCAGGTGTGATGAGTCTGAGTGCTACACACATACACGCATATATATTTCCATGTTAATGTTTTTCCTCCTAAGTCTCAATTTTTATGGTTTTCACAAACCATAAAAAATTATAAACTCTAGGGCCGGGCACGGTGGCTCCCGCCTGTAATCCTAGCACTCTGGGAGGCCGAGGTGGGAGGATCGCTTGAGCTCAGGATTTCCAGACCAGCCTGAGCAAGAGCAAGACCCTGCCTCTACTACAAATATAAAAATTAGCTGGGCAATTAAAAATATATAGAAAAAATTAGCTGGTCATTGTGGCACACACCTGTAGTCCCAGCTACTCAGGAGACTGAGGCAGGAGGATCGCTTGAGCCCAGGTTTAGGGTTTAAGGCTGCTGTCAGCTAGGCTGACGCCATGGCACTCTACCCAGGCCAACAGAATGAGACTGTGTCTCAAAAAATTACAAACTTTATAAGAATGTACGTTGGCTACAGAGAGCATGGTTATCTCTTAGACACTGTGAACAGCATGAGTTTTATATAAGTGCCTGACACAGAAATGAAATAATTAGGACCGCCTTGCTGTTGCACCAGGGAGATCACAGGTGTGCAAGGCAAGAACATCACCCGGACTTCCGCTGAGGTAGGCCTGGTTTACCCAGAACTTCGGAGTTTGGTGCTAAACAAAGCCCGGGATGTGGACATCTGGGGCTAAAATGGGGGGAAATATCACAAGCATATCAGGATATGTGAGCCACCACACGTATGCCCTGGTCACCAGGGAATGACAGGAATGACCCCCAAAAATAAACAGTCAATCGTTTTTGGAAGAACCGCCTTCAAGACTCGATACCAGGCGGTGAGGGGCAGTGATCTCCAAGAGGCAGAAAAATTAGCAAGTGTAGACGGAGCGTGGCCCTGGCTCACTGCCTGGCGAGAGTGTCCGGGCCACAGGACCACAAGGGACAAACTGAGAAAAGCGTGGAGAACTCCCTGAGTCGAGGACACGGAGCTAAGGGAGTATCTGCCACCATAAATCAACGCCCGGTGGAGCGTCCTGCCGTCAGAACTGTCAGGATATCAGAGCAGGCTGCCGTGGAGATGAGGGGTGCTGGATGTTTTCCGACAGCGCTAGGTCAGCCCCTGCTTCAGCCCCTTGGAGCATGAGTTGGGCTGTTTTCTGTACAATGCAGAGCCCTGGACCAGCTTACACGCTGTCATGTTTACACTATCGAGTTTCGAACGGTTTCTTTTAACTAATTTGCTACAGTATGCAATAATCCATCCAACATTTTGAAGGGAACAAAACAATTTGAACGCATGTAGATAAGCTAAAAAGTGATCATAACTACATTTAATGAGATAAATACCAAACACAGCATTTCATGAGCAAGTCACCTATTAGACAAATTCGGATGGTGCCAGTTACATGGGTAACCAGGTCCATGCTGAGGTAATCTCATTATAATGCATGCTTTGCTGTCACGATGCTGGACTGTTCCCAAAGAAGAAAGATGCTTTTTGCTTCAAACATCCACATCGCTGCAGTTGATTCAAATTCACCGTCTTTGATTTTGTTTGTAGATAACAAAAAACGTTTACTTTCTGCGTGTGTGTTATCACGCAAACTTTTCGTTTCTGTAAACCTCAGAGCTATAAACGATGAAGTCAGCGTCAGGGCTGTCCACCTGCGGATTAAAATCTTTTGCCTCAGCGAGACAAAACAACAACACTGGTTATAATGACTGTCTCGTTCCCTTAGAGGCCTTTCTTACTGATGGATTTTGTTTGCGTCTGACATGTTGGGGATTTAAGAAAGGAAACCTTAGCTCTGGAAGGTTGAGAGAAAATAAAGTCTTCCTGTTCTGTGTATACAGCAGGGATGTGTATTTCAAGCATGTAGATGCTTTTGTGCAAACAAGAAATACAGTCTCAATGGCTCACCTGGGCTGAGTTTATCTTCATCAATGCGTTAGGATATCCAAGGTTAAAACTCACCCTTTTCTCTGGGCTACAGTGCTGTCAGCTCTTTCATGGCATCATTGAATAGCGCACACGTGAGGTCACAGTTACAGATATCTGTTTCCTGTCTGTGTGCGTGACAAGACACCGTTTCCACAGTGGGCCCCTAAAGAAACAAGATGTCCCATCCCACCTGCATGCATCTGCCTTTCCAAATGTGTATGCTAAGAAAAAAAACTTGCTATAAACTGTGGGAATTAGAACAAACAAACTGCAGCCCTCAAAAATCTGCTACTCCCAGACAGCCGGGTCCTTTGAGGGGTGATACTTAGATTTTTCTGCACTCCAAGACGTATTCTAGACGGGCGGGCTTGTAATGCATTTCGTCACTGTGTGCTTTGGAGTGAAATCAATGTCCCTCCCACTTTAATATTACCGGTGGGTGTATCAATGCTTCAGTTCCCTGCTGGCGTTCATTGGATCCCCAAATTATAATGGCAAAGGTCAGAACACGCCCAGAAGGAACTTCTCTTTCTATAGCATCTTGTCCTTTGGAAGCAGAAGTTGTTGGGTTTATTTTTTTTTTTATATATAGTGATGTACAAAATTATTATGCATGCAAGTTATCTCAAGAGCTTAAAACACTCCGTCCTGGAGGGAATCGTAGCGTTCCTCATTTCTACTCATGTTCGTTGTGAAATAACTTCTTGGTTGAGGAACAGAAGAAAAGGCGGTAGCAGGAACGCAGGAAAGGGCCCGCATTATTTGCACACTTTAAATTATATTTTAAAATGGCCCCTGGAATGGCACGCCAGGTTAAAGACCGAATTCCGAGGGAAAACATGCCCTAGTGTTTCCTTTGCCCAAAGCCGTGGGACTTCTCAGGTTGCAATCTGAGGCTGTCTCGGTCCTTTTGGGGCTGCTATCACAAAATTCCACAGATAGGGTGACTTATAAACAAGAGACATTGATTGCTCCCAGCTCTGGAGGCGGGAAGTCCAAGAACCCGGCGTGGCAGAGGCTGTGTCTGGTGGGGACTCACTTCCTGGTTCGTAGACGGCGCCTTATCAACTTTTGGGAGGGGGTATGTAAACATTTGGACCACTGCAGTGGCAAAGGCTACACAGTCTGTCTCGCTTAACCACACCGATACGCTCTGAGAAATGAATCCTTCGCTATTTAATCATTATGTGAGCGTCATAGGATGCGGTTTGCACAAACCTACATTGAGCACCGTACTGCACACCTGGGTGGCCTGTTGTACCTGCGCTGCACACCTGCACAGCACGTCACTGTCCTGAACACTGTGGGCAACTGTAACACAATGGTAAGTATTTGTGTGTCTAAACATATCTTAGCATAGAAAAGGTACAGTGAAAACATGGTATAATGATAGAAATGGTACACCTGTATGGGACAGCTCCATTAAAATTTTATGAGACCACTGTTGTTGACCAAAACATCCTTAAGTGGTCCATGACTGTGTTACTAATTGCAATCCAACCCAAATACCTCTCAAAATTCACACACCTATGCCACAAAATTGCGCTTAAGTACAAAGTGCAATGATGAAATACAACGGAGGCAGAAAGTGTGAAGGTCAGAGCATCCGATAGAGGTTGCAGACCGTGAGAGAGCAATTTGGGGAAGAAAAAAATGAGGGCAGCAGAAATAATCGTTCTTTTCAAAAGAGCAAAGCAGGCAGGCAGGTCCCCTGTGGATAAAATAGTCCCCCTGTGGTCTTCCTGGGGTAATGAACATTCCCAGCCTGTGGGCGTCCCGCTGTTAACTTTTACGGCTGGCAAGATGCCAGCGCTTTTGGCCTCTTGCTAGTGATTAAGTAGCCTTTGGCAAGTGGAATAGGAGTTAATAACGGGGTCAGGGAGATGCCACTGAGCGACTCAGCGAGGGTCACGGGAGGAGGTGGGCTGTCAGGTTGGAAAACCCGGCCGATTCACTCCCAGGAAGGAGACACCCTGCGCTGCCACTGAGAGCCAGAGGTTAACCTCAGCGGGCCTGCTGATGAAGGAGCAGCCAGAGCCTAGGAGGGGCTTCATGGGAAACTGGACACAGATCGCCCTCCTGTCAGAACTTTCCGGAAGGCAGACTGACATTTGAGGATTTTGCAATAAAAATCAGTGACTGCTCCGGAGAGACTTTGAGTTGCCTTTTGGTTTTGCTTTTGTTTTCTGCCAAGAATTTGGAAACGTCTCTGTCTCAGTTGTTTTCCTCAGTTGCGAGGGATGTGTGTGTGTCTGTGTGCTGACAAGAGCTTCATGATTGACTGCCTTACGCAAACTAATTTTTTCACGAGTCTCCCTCAGTTATTCCGTATAGGTGGCCCGATGCCCATTTATTTAACCCGCGTTCTGCTCTCTTCCTGGCCTCTTAAAAGTGAACTCTTTAGAACAAATCAGCAAGACAGTCTATAAAAAAGACACCTGTACTTGGATGTTTATAGCAGCACAATTCACAACTGCAGAGATGTGGAAACAACCCAAGTGCCCATCCACCCATGAGTGGATTAATAAAATGTGGTCTATGTACACCATGGAGTTCTACTCAGCCACAAAAACAGTGGTGATCTAGCACCTCTTGTGTTATCCTGGATGGAGTTGAAGCCCATTCTACTAAGTGAAGCATCACAAGAATGGATAAACAAGCACCACTTGGACTCACCATCAAATTGGTATTAACTGAGCAACACTCCTGTGCACAGATAGTAGTAACATTCATCGGGTGTCGAGCAGGTGGGAGGGGGAGGAGGGGATGGGGAAACTCACACCTAAGGGGCACAGTGCACACTGTCTGGGGGATGGGCACACTTACAAGTTTGACTGAAACGGCACAAAAGCAATTTATGGAACCAAAATGTTGGTACCCCCGTAATACACTAAAATTTTAAAAAGAGCACGAGAAAAACACAGGGAAGCGTGTAAAGGTGTGTGTTTTACACGTGCGTGCAAACTACCCAGAGCATGAGTCCTTCTCCAGCAAGTGGCTGGCAATTCCAGCTTCTGCGGCATCCACAAGAAGGAGCGGGCAATGTTCAGAGAAGTGACCAGATAAAGAAAAAAAGAGCACTTAGAATCTCCAAGGACGGCAAGTTGGGGGAAGGTAATCCAAAGGCTAGCAAAGGCTTGGTTGGCGAAGCTCGCTGATATAACGGGACCATCTCGGGGCAGACAAAGTCCAGAGCTGCCTTCACTGCTGAACCTTTGACCTCCTGCATCAGCGAGGGGCCCGGACACTTTTGTCTTTGTGAATCTACGTCCTGTCCTGCTTTTAGGCAACTGGAGAGAGAGCAGCCAGCTCTGCTCATCGGCTTCTTCAGCTAAGCAGGCCCCATGTCGCAAAGAGGCGCGTTCCACACCCCAGCGGCTCTGTGTGCGGACGGGGACGCCACGTTTCAAAAACATGGCCACGACGGGACTTTTAAAAAACCCAGCATGTGATTTAAAGACACAGCCATGAAGACAGAGATGAATATGTCCCCGGAACATCTTGAAGGAGAAGAGACGGGGTGGCCCCCCCGCGATGGAATTGGGATGGGATTGTGTCCTGGAGCTGCAGGCTGGGGTCAGCGTGGCAGGGCGTGGGTGGTCACAGATGTGTTTGGAGGCTGTGCAAGTCACACCTGCAGGTCCTCAATTTACACAACAAATACATGTCCGGTGGTGGCTTGTCTCTGATTAACTGACCTCCTTATCTTAACTTAAACCAGCTCGAGCCTTTAAGACAAAGCTTCCTGTCTTTAAGCAAATTACAATTCAAAGAGTCTTCAAACCCACCTACAACCTGTAAGCCCCTCCCTTGGAGATGTCCCACCTTTTCAGGACAAACCAATGTCCACCTCCCATGTACTGATTGGTGACTTTCCCTGTAATAACCCCCGTCTCCCTGAAATGTCTGCAACCGAACTGTGACCCAGCCACGGCGAGTCCACTTGCTCAAGGCTTCCAGGGTGGGACTCCAGGCCGTGCTCCCCAAATTTGGCTCAGAGCAAACCTCTTTACATTACTTTACAGAGTTTGGCTTGTTTTCCACTGACACGCCCCCCCCCCCAGTCGAGGAAATGAATCAAGACCTCAGTAGGGGAAGGTGAGGCCAATGGGGTGTCCATGTGACCAGAAATTCATAGTGTCTCTGGCACCTGCCTGTGTCCTGCTGCCGTAACCACCTGTGACATTCCACCCCTGCGGGGAAGGAAGAGTCGGGGAGAGATGCTACAACCTCAGGTGACACCAACCGCCAACTATTCCACTTTGGCAGGAGGATCATTCCGAGCTGAAGGCAAGTGAGAAAAAAACAGAGACAAGAAAATCTCTCTGTCCCCCCCCCATTTGCATAATAAACTCAGGACATAAATTTAGAAAGTTTTCTCTCCTGCCCTCGGGGACAAAGAAAGGCCAAGTCTGGTCACCTGAAATTTCGTCCATCTGCGTATCAAGCCTGAACTATCTGCTACAGATTTCCTTCCCCGTCACCTGCCCCTGCCTGAGACTCAACCTCCCTTTTCTTGGTCCTGTCACTTCCCTAAAAAGGGAGTTTTTCGTTGAAGACACCACAGAAGCTAGAATGCAAAGCCACCTCTCTGAGCATGGCCCATTCCCTGGGTGCACGGAAAACTCACACGTGCATAATAAGCTTGTGTTTGCTTTCCTCTCTCTCATCTCTTGCAGTGGGATCTGCAGACGGGTCCCCAGTCCCCTTTCTGGTCGGCGTTGCCGGGTGAGTAAGATCTGGCCAAACACCTGTGCCCAGAAGGAGGCGGGTCTGTCCAGTGATGGAGCAGAAGCATCGGGCTATTTTGTTAGCTGCATAGGAGGAAATAAAATGAGACAGGAGAAACCTGGGTGTCCACCCCTTAGCTGCACCCCTGAGCTTGTGTCTGTCTGCTTCCAACGGTCACCCAAGAGCAGCCAGCATCCCACGGTTTTCCTGTGTCCATCTCCTGTGGCTTCCAGGGTCACCACGGCATGAGGACAGAACATGAGGAACACACCTTGCAGGGGGGGACACTTATTTCTCTCTCTGCCATTCTGAGTCCTCAGCTGTTGCAGACCATGTCGAGGCCCCATGAAAAGCGTGAGAAGGGAGTGAATTCTGTCTACACTCCGGGTGAGCTCAGAAGTGGGTTGTCACCTGCAGCCTCCAGAAAGGAGCCAGGCCCTGGGGACGCCTTGATTTCACCTGCATGGACAGACCGTGAGTGGAGGTCCCAGCTCAGTCACACTGTGTCTATGCATATCTGCCGGGGAAAGGTAAGATTTAAAGGAAAAAAAGAAAAGAAAAATGTGTGTTGTCTGATGCTGGTAAATTTGTGGTTGTTTGTTACGCGGCTTAGCTGACTGATACAATGCTTACCTTGCAGTTGATGTGCAAAAATGTCTACACGGAATAAACACCTGCCAATCAATAGAAAATGATTAAAACTTCTAGTGAGGAAATAAGAAACTCCATTGATGGATAAAAACTGTTTGAACATAGAGCAGAAATTCACTCTAGGCCGGGCACCGTGGCTCATGCCTGTAATCCCAACACTCTGGGAGGCCGAGGCAGGAAGATTATTGCTTGAGTTCAGGAGTTTGAGACCAACCTGAGCAAGAGCGAGACGCCGTCTCTACTAAAAATAGAAAAAAATAGCCGGGCATGGTGGCGCATGCCTGTAGTCCCAGCTACCTGGGAGGCTGAGGCAGGAGGATCGCTTGAGCCCAGGAGTTTGAGGTTGCTGTGAGCTAGGCTGATGCCACGGCACTCTAGCCCGGGCAACACAGTGAGACTCTGTCTCAAAAAAAAAAAAAAAAAAAGAATTTCACTCTATATAGGGAAAGGCACCTGCCAGTCAAGGTTATATCATAGTTTCCCCTGATTTGGGGAACTTAGACCTTGAATCACCCTCTAGAGAAAGCAAGTAAGTCTGTTAAAATATATGTGTGTATATATATATGCATGTGTTCAATCACACGTGATCAGTGGAGGCCACCCCTGTAGGTAATCAGTCAACACCGTCCAGATTTTATGTGTGAGGAAGTCCAGAGGCGTCCGTGACCGCCACAGAATTCCTAAGACGGGGCGGGCGTGAGCTGAGGTCTAATGACCCACGGAAAACACAATCTCCCTGCGATGCCTTTTACGACCCGTTTCCACCAGCGGGTTTCAGGCGTCATCGCGTGCACACAGGTTTAAGAAGTTCTTAACGTCTCCTGCTGAAATGAGGTTCCGGGATCCCGTCCTTCCAGGGGCCGTGGCAGGTGGCGGCGGCCACCCAGACGCCAGACGCCGGGAGCTCCCGACCTCATCGGAGCCCGCAAGGTAAACATATCCCGGCAAACAGCGAACGAGGCAACGGCTCGCTCCCTTGCTGTAAAATCTAAGTGCTGCTCGCAAGGGCTTCCTCGCGGTGACCCGCGGTTTTTAACACCAGCGAGCGCGTGTGTTTAAGTTGATTTCGCATCTGAGCACTTTGCAGAAAGCGGCTTCGACTTAAGCCCTGCAGTGCCCCCGGCCCGCGAAGCTCAGAGCCTCTGAAATGCGTGGTGTTTTTGGCAGGCGCACTGAGGCACAGTACTTGGCCTCCCAAGACTCATCTTGTGGGGTTCCCGTTTAATTGGAGAACACGTGAGAACTTCGTAGGTGGTGATGGAAACAAAAAATAGACGTTTTTACGATGTTGTTTTCCGTAAGGCAGCAGGAATCTTGCTTGCAATGCCTGGCAAATGTCTGCAAAGTATTATCATCATTATTATTATTATTATTGGAAAGCTAATTGTTTCTTCTGCGTCGTTTAAGCATCCACAGAAAGCCACTCCCCTGGCTTTGCCTTGTAAGAATAGTGACAGATTTCGCTTCCAAAACATAAAGATGTTTTTTTCTTTAAAATGGGGACCGAGTTGCCTTGAGGTCTTTCTGAGCGTCTGTTTTTACGGCTCAAGTCCGAGCTCACCCGCACGTTCAGTCGCTGTAATTCAACAGGGCACGTACATCCCGAGAGCACTCTCGGAGGATTCCGGGCTTAAGCTAACGAGGGAATTTAACGCGGGTAACAGGGAGTCATGTTTCTCATGGTTGGAGAAAGAAATCTCATGTATGGGAAGAGGGGAAGGGAGGACGTGCCCTGAGGTGACGGAGGTTGGACATGGGGCTGTTATCCGTGTAGGAGTTTGCTGACCGCAGGCCTTGCAGGGGCAGGTCCCGGGGGCAATGCCATCCTTGGCATTTCCGTGTTGCCGCGGAGCAGGGGACACACCCACCGCTGCCTCCTTCACTGACTTCTTTACGTCCTCCAGCGAATGCAAACTCCCCCAGGAAAGGAAAACTTACCTCCAGGTTTAATCTGCTGTATCCGTAGTAGAGCCCAGCGACTCAGACACCAGGCTCACGGCTGAGAACCCAAAACACCATTGACGCTTTACGTAAATGGAATCCTATTTGGCATGTGGCAGGTGTCGGAGCCTCGTTCCTTTTCCTGGCTGCGTAATATTCCCCTGTGTGGACGGACCACATTCTGTTCACCTGTCAGCAGACACTGGGGTTGCTTGCTCCTTTTGTGTCCTGTGAATAACACCACCATGAATGTTCATGCACAGGCTTTTTGGTTTTTGTCCTTCCTGGGTCTTACGACCTCGTTAAGGGAAGAAGTCAGGGGACTTCTCCTGCTTCTGCCATTTTCTAGAATGCCAAGGTGCTGTCTGTGAGGGTGGTGCGTCCTGAACTTCATTAATTCACTGCCACGGGACAGATGCATCCACGGCAAAGCCACTTTCCCGAAACGGGACTTTGTAAAGCGTTTGCAGGGTACAGAAAAAACACGTCCTGGGTCCAAATGTGCTGCCTGCCCATGAAATCTGCTTCAGCAAATTGTGCTTCAGGGTGTTCCCGAGACACCTTCTGTGACTCGACTCCACCTAAGACACGGCCCACGGCCGACCCAGGCGCCTGTTGTGGCCGTGGAGCCAGGCGTCGGGGCTGCCGTGGGGAGGCTTGTGGGTGCCCCATAGCGGGGATGCTTGGGGGCCAGGGAAACTGCCAGGGGAGCCCCCTCCCCAACTCCATGTATGCATACATACATGCACACACACATGCATCAGTGCACACATGCATACATATACACACACATGCACATACACACATGCATGCACATACACACATGTACACAGACATGCACATACACACATGCATCAGTGCATACATGCACATGTACACACAGGCACGGGTGCACAAGGCACACATGTACACATGCACAGGTGCATGCACACACATGTGCACACATGTGTACAGATGCACATACACACATGCATCAGTGCACACATGTACACATGTACACATACCCACATGCATCAGTGCACACATGGACATGTACACACGTGCACTGGTGCACACAGGCACACATACACATGTTCTTATTCACACATGTGTATGTGTGCATATAGACGTGCATACACATGTGCTTACAATGCATATAGGTGCATGCACATGTGTGTATGCATGCACACATATGTACACGTGCATGCACACATATGCACATAGCAATATGAAGGCAAATCCTAAGAATGCTTCTGCCAGGTCTCACGACCTGGGAATGTTCCCAGAGAACCAGGAAACCGCCTCAAAAATGTGCTTGTCGTGGCACAAAAAGCCCGTCTCCCGCTTTCCCAGAACGCAAGCTGGCATCCGGCCCCCATGTTGCAAAACCTGAATCCCGTAGATGAGAGAAAATGAGCAGTTTCCTCCTCAGAACATGAATGGAACCAGTTCTCCCCACTCAGCCACATGAAAGGGTGCAACCGTTTCGGCGGTCCGCCTGGAAGGCTCGTGGGAGCCTGGTTCCGTCGCATCTTCAATAACAAAATGTTTTCTTTCTGTCCCACGTTTGTGGCGGGGTTTTCCGGGTTGGGAAACGGTTTTGTGTTTCGTTCTATTTCCCCAAGAACGGCAGCAACTGTCCCACACACGGGCTCCAAAGGGGGCTGTTCGAGCCTCCGCGACCGTTCGCTGCTGCAGAGAGAGAACTTAACCCCGTCTCTGCTCAGAGAACCGAGGTCTCGATCACCCAGAGACGCCGCCGTGAGCTTGAAGTCTCGGGGTACGGGGGGGGACCTGCCACCGTGACACTCTGCGCTCTCTACGGGGACATCGGTAACCTGCTTAAATCTCAAGATAGTTCTCATGGGGACCCCTCCTGTTCTCTTGGTTTCGGTGACCGTGAACGAGAACGTACAGTCAAGGGAGGGAAATTCCCCGTAACCACAGAGAGAGTTTAAAAGCCGAATATCCACCAGACACAGAGCAAGTTTACGCGCGTGGACCTAGGAGGAAAGAAAACCGTGTCTCCTGGGCAGAGTGCTCCAATCCTTGCAGAGGGGCAGGCTTGCAGAAATAACGGGAAAATACCAATCCCACCATTTCCCCAGCAACGTCGAAGATTGATCCTGTGGGTTCTCTGGCTAGCAGGCACCCTGCAGGGGCTCTGTTCTGCACAACTTCTCAAAAGAGCCGAATGCACGGAAAAGAGACAGAAACCTCTCTCGTTCAAAAGCGTCTTGCGAGAATCTGCTTTTGCAGAGTTCCTGAGTCAACAGCAGGAGAAGGAGCTACAGCCTCACCCGTACTCCAGGGCAGAGTCGCATCTCCCGTGATGGTCCCTTCTCCGAGGAGGGGCAGGGAACCAAGTCTGGGACTTTGACATCCTTGCAGTTTGTGTTATCTGCCTGCTGCTGCTTCTGTTATCAACTGGCAGCCGCTGCTATTATTTCTCTCTTTGTCCCCAAAAAAGCAGCGAGTCACTCGGCCTCGTGGCTGGTACCCCCTTCTCTTTCTTTGGGATGCTGCTTCTCTCTCTCTCTCTCTCTCTCTCTCTCTCTCTCTCTCTCTCTCCTCTAAAAGCATAAGATAAACTTTTCAACTCATACGTCTTAATTTCTGCATGAGAAATCTTTCTCCACCTGCCCCGTGAGCACCTCCTGGCCTCCCCACCCTGACAGGGTCTCTCCCCTTTAGAACGAGAGCCGGCGGCTGGTCGGGATATCTAAACGCCGTCTCCCACTTTCCGGGGAAAAGACGGAGCTGCCTTAAGCCAGTCTGGGGCGCCAGGTTGCAAAACCTAAACCCCAAAGAGAGGAGAATGTGAGCGGTTTTATGTTGAGGGTGGGAATGTAGGAAGTTGTCTCCCCTCGGCTACCTGCGAGGGCGCAGCGTCTTTCTGTCTTTGCGATGTTTTACGAGGATTGTCTGGGAGGCGCGGTGAAGTCTGGTTGCTTGTTTCTTTGGTGACAAAGAAGAAAAAGGGTTTTCTTTCTCTTCTGCCTTTGTGGAAGGGTTTTCTGGGCTGGGAAAGAAAGAATGGAAGGGAAAAAAAAGATAGAAACAATAAAAGATGGAAGGAAGGAGGAAGGAAGAGAGAAGGGAGGGAAAGAGGGAAGCAGGAAAGGAAGGAGGGAAGGAAGGAAG
>CAUYRT010015763.1:0-49206 GCA_963574885.1 Lepilemur ruficaudatus | reverse complement strand
GCTCCCCAACTACTTTTCAAGCATGTCCCACCCCTCCACAGTGCCCACCACATCGCTCAGACGTGGGTTTACTCCCCACCCTCCAAATCCCTAGTGAACACTCCCACCATTTGAGCACCATAGTGTTAATCAGTCAATACCAATTTGATGGCAAGTACAAGTTGGGCCCATTCTTCGGGTCTTGCGTCACCTCACTTCGAATAATGGGCTCAAGCTTAATTTGGTATATGTTCACAATGGAATATTACTCAATTTTAAGAAATGACAGTGAGCTAGCACCGCTTATATTATCCTGGGGAAGATTTTTATAAAGCTTCAATTTTGTCACCTTTGCCTCAGTTCTCTACTGTTATATTTAGTTTTTCATTGCACTAGTTTCAAGATTGAATTACTTTACACATACATACAAATATAGGGATATATACACACACACACTTTGATGAGCCTTCTATTCTCATTCCACATGTCCCTAGTTCTTATTTAAACCTTAATTGAAATCCCTTCTAAAAAGATTATCCAGTAACAAAGATATAGGAAAGTACTTGTCATTCACCAGTGTTTCATAGCATCTAAGTAACCATCTTTTATGTGATATTGACAAGGCATAAATGTTCTCATTGTTAAATTCATGTTAAATATCTTGCAAAAATATACGAAACAAAACTAGAAATGAGATTTCTACTATTCTTAAGCAACGGCAGAAAAATTTTTTTATTATGGCATATGCATAATAATATGCGAAACCCAGTTCTAGCTTAAACTCATCAAGAACATGCAAATTTATGCTAATATTAGTTATTTCTTTCAGCATTGAATATGCCAGCTTGATTCAAGAATAACAAAACTGCTAAGAAGCTTCATATTTATATCAAGTGTTTTTCAGAGTCCCTGTGCTGATGAGGCAATTTTATTGGTTAAAAAAAGCAAATAGTTGAGTTGACAGCTTCTCTTCCATAATCTTGATTGCTTAAGACTGACTGCTCCAGAAATTTCTCAAAACTCAAAACACTCCATTTGTCAAATGTGTAGACATCAAGACTGAGAAACTGTGTAAATTATTGACATTTAGAAAAGTTAATTTTAAGCCATGTAAAATGGAATGTTAACAGATTTGTCTAATACATATTTAAGAAATAAACCAAAAGAAAAGTTAGAATAATATCCTTGTTTTTTGTAGGCATAGTTATGTCTATAACAAACAAGAAATTAACTACAGTAATTTAACATTTATATTTTAATATTTTCTAAGGAGGCTCTTCACTAGCTTGAATAATTTTTTTTTTTTTTTTTTTGAGACAGGGTCTTGCTCTATTGCCCGGGCTAGAGTACAGTGGTGTCATAATACCTCACTGCAGCCTCCAACTCCTAGGCCGAAGCAATCCTTCTGCCTCAGCTTCCCAAGTAGCTGAGATGACAGGTGTGTACCACCACATCTGGCTAATTTTTTTTATTTTTTTGTAGAGATGGGGTCTCGCTATTGCCAGGCTGGTCTTGAACTCTTGGGCTAAAGCCAACCTCCCACCTCAGCCTCCCAAAGTGCTAGGATTACAGGCATGAGCCACCATGCCCAGCCTTGAATAATATAAGCCCTAATCACCTAATTTCCTCTAATAAAAACTGAATTCTGACTAAAAGGGTGAAATAGTTCTCATTTTTATAATAAACTATCCATATTAGAGTATCCTAATATTACAGCAATCACATAAAATATCTTTAAATGTTGACTTTTGTTGCCTAAAAATGCACAAATCCAATGCTTCTTAAACTAATTCATCTTACCTTTTTGATGATAATTGAGTAGTTAACTGAACTGCTTCAAAAGCACACATAACAAGAACAAAGGGGATTAAAATCTGTTTAAAAGAACAAATGATGCCATGAGTAACTAAAGCATTTGAAACACTTTTTGAAACAAATACTATTTCTACATATACAAATATTTTTAATTTCTCAAGTAACATATATACTAGTGTAGAGCAAACACTGAAATAAAGGCATGATACCAATCACACATAAAATAGTGATGAAACTGATTTAAAATGCTACATTAATAACATGCAGTAAAAAAAGATGACAAACATCAATAAATATTCCAAATAAAAGCCTATTGCAAATTCTGTGCTATTTAACTCATTCTAATAATAAATGAGAATGTTCAAAAGATTCCAAGAGGGTGTGAAAGGTACAGAATGTCCAAATCAAATAAATTAAGTAATCGATAATTTGTTCACAGATTCCTGAGTCCACATGGTTATTTGAAACTATAACACTATACACATGATCCAGCAGCTTTATCACTGCGCTTTGGTTTTTTAAACATATGAATTTATTTCTGATTATGAAATCCACACATATTATAATAAATTTGAAAATTTTCGTTATGAAAATCCATAATTCAGAGCTAACATTGCTAATATTTTAAGGTATTACTTTCCAATGACCAATTTTTAAAAATATATTTACTTGATGTTTCAAAAAAAGGAGGGAGATATGGAAAATAAATGATGTTTAAAACTGTATAAAATTCTTTTTCAAGTGAAGGACATATGAATAAAATAGAACTCAGGAGGGCCCTCATTTCTGAACAAGTAAGTCAACAAAAGTTAAGTATTCTATATCATTAAAGGTTACTGAATTATGCTGGAGATTATGGACCTTGTGTTCTAATTTTGAGCTTTGTATTTCATTCTTTTCTCTTGTTTTTAATTAAAGGCCCATGCTCTTTGATAGACTGGGAAAAGAACAACCACAATTTTAAAAAATGTCAATGAAAATTAAGGAAATAATAACATGTTTTAAAATAATTCAATAGAGAATGGGACATGAGAAAATGTTGAATCTCTTTTTAACATTTCTTAAACTTACAGTTGTATTAGCATAGTAACAAAAAGTATATATTAATCCTATTAAGAGAACAAATATATTTAACAATTATTACTTACATGATCTGAACAGAACGTAATCAGATTTTAGGCAGATGTCAGTTACTTTATTTGGCCAAATATATACTAACTACATAAAATGTGCCACGAATTATGGTTAAGGGAATTTGGTAGAGGGAATAAAACAAGCATAATGACCTTAGAGAAGAAGGGCAAGAACATGAATTACATTTCACTGGAGAGTCTAAAACCCTGGGAAGCTGAGGATATGTTATTATCTTGTCTAGTCAGCACCCGGACGGTGCTTGGCACATTATTGAACGTAGCCCTCAATGACATGAGTGAAATAAATAGATCAATTCTAGCTACATGGATTACGAGAAAAGATAACATGTTGGTGATCTCATGGGTGGGGAACATGGGTTCAGGGAAACTTAGAATCTTGAGCAGGGTTGCAGTTTTGATCACAGCTTTCCCACAGGCTTTAATCACATTTGATAAGACTTTCCAGCGCTTAACAGGTTTCATTTATATGCACAGGCCAGGCAGTGTTCTATTCTAAATGGGTTAAGTCATTGACTCATCACACAGCCTTGGAAGGTAGTTAAATGGGTTTAAGAGTAAAGCAAAAAAATTAACTGTATTTTGGAGTAAGGGCTCCAGTTCAGAATGGTATCAATGCCAAGAATGAAAAGATATCTTCTTTCCATTGCTATTTAACTGTGTCACAATGACTTTATAATCTAAATGTAACACAATGTTACATAATCTTAATGTCACAATACATTTATATAATCTTAATCAATCAATAGCTTAATAAAAATAAGAAAATAAGAAAACTAACCTTCCACATCATCAGGGCTCCCATCATAAAAGGACTAAACACAGTCAGAAAACAATAGACAGAGGCAAGGTCAAAGCTAGGGAATTATAACAAAGAAAAAGGATTTAGAATTTACACTGTAACTTTAAATCAATGTTCTGCTAAAAACAATGTTTAAACTAATTCTCTCCACTTTTACTAAAACACAAGTATACATATCAAAAACTATTATCAAAAACTACTAAAAGAAACAAGGTAGTAGATCTGAATAGCTGATACATACAAATCTCCAAAATATATCACTCAGTATAAAGGCAAGGTACAGGACAAAAGGTATAGAAGTCCCAATCTGCATTATTTTTAGTTACAAAATGCTCTTTTCATTTAAAATTACCTGTTAATAGAAGCTATATTTCCAGTTCCAAAAAATGCTGTCACTAAGAAAAAAACCTAAATAGAGTTAAGGAAATAGCAAAACAAGTCAGAATTCATACAAATTTCTTTTTCATTCAGAAAAGATATGCTAATCCTATCATGAGGATAATTTGTTTTTTACTTGTGCATTCATCATGAAGTGTTTTAAATGAGTGCTCCATCATGTCTCCTTATGAATGCATTTTGAAATAACCTCACTAAGGTTATTTTCCTCTTCTCTAACATAAGCAAGTTAAACTGTGTCTGTAGTTGGCTGCTAATGATTTTTTTTTTCAAAAGAAGAATGCGGACTAGTGCATATCAGACATTTTCAGCTGAAAGACACACTTTTAGTTCATGCTTGCTGTGTGCCCCCTACATGTAAAACACATGCTATACTCCAAAATGCTCAAAAAGAAACAAGACATCGTGTTTTAAAATAATTGAATAGAGAATGACACACGAGAAAATGCTGAACATCTTTTTGACAATTCTTAAACTTACATTTTTATTAGTACAGTAATAAACAGTAGATATTAATTCTACTGGTATCCAGAACTTACTACTAGCGAAGTACTTAAAATACTGCCTGGCCCATTGAAAGAGCTCGACAAATGTTAGCTATTTTATTACTATAGACACACACACAAAAGTGGTAAAGCAACACCAGAGAGGAAGTATGAATCATGACAACTTTCGGTGAAAAAGCGGCATTTGAGTTGGTGAACTGAGCCTTAAATGTATTCATGGATCCAGTCATTCAACCAATCATCTAACTAACCACCATTTATTGTCTAGTATATGTTAGAGACAGCACTAAGAACATAAATACAAATGAAATAGTCTCAAAATGCTCATACAGTGACTAAGATTATGATGATATGTAGAAGTAGAGACATTTTAAGGAAAAGAAACAGTGCAAAAATAAATGACATAGCCAAGAAACAGTAAACAGTTGTGATAGGGACTTAGAGTTTATTAAAGGATACAGTGAAAGATGAATCAAGAAACACAGATGCGACCTGCCAGGGAGAGTGACTTCATTGAGGAGTGGCAGTTGTTAGTCAGTTTGGGACATATATTTGGTGATGCCCAGGAGAAGGCTGGACATGCGGCTCTTGAGGTCAGGAGGGAAGTCAAAGCTAGAAAAATAGATCTTAGGGTTGTTTGCACAGAATGCCTATCAAAGCTCTAGGAGAAGATGGCATTAACCAAGCACAATAAGATGGTTAATGACTGACCTTGGAGAAAAAAATATGGTTCAAGATTAGGTAAAGGAAGAGATATTAAAAAAGGAGAATAGAGATGATACAAAAAGCTAAGAAGAGAACTTGGATTGTGTCCCGGAAGTCAAGGGAAAAGAAAGAGGAAAATGAAGAGTTATAGCGTGGTTATATAAACTGAATGAGGAGTAGGGATCCTGTGGCCTCAAGGCTACACGTGGCCCTCCACATCCCCAAGTGTGGCCCCTCGACCAAATCCAAACTTCACAGAACAAATCCCTTTATTAAAAAGATTTGTTCTGTAAAATTTGGATTCAGTCAAAAACCTGCACTCAAGAATCCAGAAGGCCACATGTGGCTCCAAGGCCACAGGTTCCCCACCCCAAAATGGACATACATGAAATCAGTATCTTCAAGAGATATGCACACTACCCTACTCACTGCAGCATTATTCACAGTAGCCAAAACATGGAAACAATCTAAATATTCACTGACGGATGAATGGATAAAGAGAATGTCTATATATACGTACATACCATGGAATACTATTCAGCCTTAAAAAAAAGAAAAAAGAAAATCCTGCCATTTGCAACAACATGGATGAACCCGAAGGACGTTACGCTAAGTGAAATAAACCAGACACAGGAAGACCTCACTTATAAACTAGTCAAATTTAGAAACAAAGAGTAGAATGATCATTGCTAGGGGCTAGGAGGAGGAGGAAATTGAGAGATGTTGGTTAAAGGGTACAAAGGTTCAGTTATGAAAGATGAATAAGGTCTGGAGCTCTAATGTACAACATGGTGACTATAGTTAATACTATATTGTATACTTGAATTGTGCTAAGAGAGTTGATCTTAAGTGTTCTCACCATAAATGAAAAAAGAAAATGGTAACTATGTGAGGCAATAGATGTGTTAATTAGCTTGATTACAGTGATGATTTGAAAATGTATATGTGTATCAAAACATCAAGTTGTACACCTCAAATATAAAAATACAATTTTTATTTGTCAATTATACCTCAATAAAGCTGAACAAAATAAAATAAAATAAAAACTTCCCTATGAATTTCTAACAGCTAGTCAGCTAACCTTCCCAAAGAGAGACTTCATTCTACTGTACTGTCTTTTAAACTTCCAATACTAATAACTTTCACAATATTGCCTCTGATGTGATCCAAAAACTCTTGTGAGACAGATGTCATATAATGTGAAGTTAGCATAAAACACACATGAAAAATAATTCTATGGTGAGGATAATTAGATTGGAGTTGGGAGTTGAAAGGAGGTTTTACCTTTAGCTGTAATGTTTTAATTTTTTATAAATATATGCATATGTGATAAAATATTAATTGTTGATATTTTGAATGGTAGGAATACATACACACGCACACACACTCACTTGTTATATCGTTCTTTATACTTTTCCATAGTTTAAAAAATTTTTTAAATGTGAACTATGAGAGAAAACTACAGTTGAGAGAGAGGTTAAATGGCCTCTAAGGTAACACCACTAGTAAGTTAAGTGACAGGCAGAAACATCTTCCATGTCTTCTTACTTCATTAAATGGGAGGCTGCAGCTCTTAAAACAACAGTCTCAACAAAGGATACAAGGAAATAGGCCCTACGGATGTCATCCAGATAGAGCTGCCGAAGCTGAGTTATGTCAGTATTATAGGAGAATTGGATACTGGAGAGCTGTAAGATAATAATAAAAATGTTAATACACAATGACAGCTTACTTCTATACTCAAAGGCAACCTTATAATGGCTAAGTTACAATGGCTACAAACATAACCTGTGCTGACAAACAAATCAACAATAAATCTTTCCCTATACCCTAACTATATCTTAATAAAATCTACCAAAAGGTAAAGTATGTTGCTAATAATATACAGAACAGAGTTGTAGTGTTGATACATGTTCATAAAAGTAAGAATTGGGCTTTTTCTTATCCTATACAAATGCTTCACTTTTAAATCCCTATATAATTCTTCTTTCTTCCTGATCTTCTTAAACCCAAGTATGGTATGATATTTAAAGGCATGGTAAAATTAAATATTTCTCTGTTTCTTTGTTCCTCTGTTAATTCTATTTGCAGAGAAATTATTTTCTTCCTATGAAAAAGCAAAATATTCCTGTTTTTGGTAAAATAGAAAGTCATTCAACTCCAACAGGATGGGTGCACTCTTGTTTCATTCTCTTTCCCCCCAAAAAGAACACTGACAGGTGAGTCCAAAGGAAGACATTCCCCACCTTCACTCCCCATGTAATTTTCCAGTAAGTTCTTGGGATGTTTTAATAGACTTTTCTAGAAAAAGATAAACTTGATTTCAGTTAAAAAATAGAATTTAAAAAGTAACACAATGATTCTCAAACTGCTGAAATATTTAATATTAAGGAAGGACAATCTCTATTTACATGAATTTGATCAAAATTGCTTTTCGTGTATTGTTTTAATGTTCTAAGGTTGAAAGTTAAAAACCAGTAATTACTAAATACTTCCATAAAGTTTCTTATTTACTGAAATTAATTATTCTGAATGACCAATTATTTCCCTATAAACTCAACTGAAATCAGTTAAGGAAGGATCTACCATGAAGGTATTTTTTCTGCAGTATCATTTTATCATCAGTAAAATTGTAAATACTCTATCACCAATCTCTTAGAATTGTCTTCAATTCTAAGTAAGACAAGACACTCAATTCAACTCTCTCTCTTAGCATGATAAAGGTATCCTCAAAATTTTGCTGGATGATAGCCAATTCAAAGCATACTGTGTTGCAAAAGCAGTCTAAGATCTGAATGAAGGCCACAATCATTAAGGCAACAGAATAAGCACCTTGGATCAGGATGACTAGAAAGAGAAAAACAACAATGGGAATTTAAATGTCACCTTATGATCAAATTCATAAATTGACTTGTGAAAACATAAACATTCTTCTGACTAAAATAAATTGGTGGAAGGAAAAAATAGATGTGCAAACAGAGGAAAATAAGAGAAAGAACATTCTTTTCTCCTCTCTCCCTTCAGCTATATTGATGTTTTTTATATCAGTCATGCTCAAGTAATCACTAAGCAAAGCCCAACCTATGTATTGCCTGTAAAACAATAAAATTATGCTTTTCTATAAGTAAAAAATTTCCTTACAAATTAATTATTTAACTTAATTATTAATACCAAATAAAATTTACTTATGTTCTTTAAACACTAAAATTTTAAGTAGAAAGAATTTTTGAGGAAATAACATTGCAACTTCTTTATAGGATAGAGGATATTTTAACATTCTCAAATAAACACAACAACGATTTTGACACACTACCTTCTGTTTACAGGAAACACCAGATCGTTGTAGGGTTTCTTGTTCTATGTATATCCAGACAAACATCAAACAGGACAACACTAATGGAAAGAGAGCTTCGTACCTAAGGGGTGTGGATGGGGTGAGGTGGGGGAAGCAGAAATGAAAAGAAAAAAACATTAAAATAAATAAATATGCATATTTATACTGAGAGATCTTTCTCAAAACAATTTTGATAATATTTAATACTTCTAAGTCACAATATTATTAATACATTTAAAATTTCTACAGTTTTCAGAAGTAGGAAGTCCTATTCAGAAGTAATATAAATTTCAACTCCAACATCATCTTTTTTGAAATTTGTTAAATCTTGAGATAATTACATGTTTAAAATAGTACACATATTGAAAAATCATTCACAAAGTAAATGACATATATACATAAAAGAGAAAATATTAAGACAAAGGTAAAAAGATAATTCCTGAGGTAAAATCATTAATATACATAGAAAAAAACAGAAGATGAACATTCCAAATTTTCTAAAAAAATGGGCAATACAGGAAAACAAACATAAAAATTATTTGACCTTATCAATAACTGATATGAAAATTAAAACAATAGTGAGATATTATGTTTACTTATCATATTTATAAATATTAAAGAAAAGTGTTGACAAGAGTGTAATGAAAAAGGAACTCTCATACTCTATAGGAATGTAGACTTTCTGGAAGGCCATCTAATACTATTATATATATCAAAAGTCTCAAAAATATTCAGACACTATAATAATGCCATTTCTAGGAATTTACCTTGAGAAAATAATCAGACATATGTACTAAGATTTCCTTATAAAGATGTTTGTTGTAATATTGTAATATTGTTTACAGAAGGGAAAAACAGGAAACAACCTACATGTCCACAGAGGAGTGACTAAATAATCTATGGAACACCTACAGGCGGGAGTATAATATGGACACAAAAACAAGAAATGCTCACGAGATAAAACAGTAACAGCAGTCTTTTCTAAACCATTTCCGCTTAGTTTGGGATAAATGTTCCACCTTGGTGATCCCAAAATGCTCCGTTATAGTACTTACACTGTCTTAATCACATGTTTACTTGTATGCATCTCTTACTCGTTTATAAAATGAGTCTGTGTTTATGTGGCCACCCACCACTGCTGACCTAGGCAGGTCACAAGAAGTATTTGTTGAATGAGCTATTTACCTAATCAGAAGTTACAAAACAGAGCAAAGCAAAAGAAAACTGTATTTCCTTTTTGACTCTTTCAACTACTAAACTCTATATACATCATGTGGCACTAATTTTCTAAACATGAGAAAGCAAAAGAAAGAAAATTTTTTAAATTCTACCACAGATCATAAAACTAAAACATTGAAGACTTGGCAGAAGGAAATATTTAGGTTTGAGAAAACACACACAATTCACTTGGTATGTATGATTTAGAATGTCCAAGGATATGAACAGATACTACATACATGAGAAAACAGCCTTAGTTAAACAAGTACAGAAGACTGTATAAAGCAGTACCACTTTGGGCCTATTAAAATAGCATTTGATATTCTTATTTAAAAATGAAAATACCAAATACTGTTAAGGATATGATGAAATAGTACCCCTCCTAGTTTCTTGGAGATATTGGCAGTGTTCTTAAGACAATTCAAAGTTAAAAAAAAAAAGAAAATGTTCATAGCCAATGGCCCACCTATACTATGCTAAGACTCAATGAACAAAGGAAAAAATCTGAACTATATAAAAGGCTTATGCATAAAAACACTACTCAAAATATTATTTTTTAAAAAATGGAAATAAACAAATTAAAAAGTAGAGAAATGACTAAGTAAATCAAGGTGCATCCATATCATGAATTATTAAATATCTATTAAAATGGTGGCTAAGAGCCTATAAGCAACCTGGAAAAATGTTTCTAATATAATGTTAAGTAGAAAGAAAGATACAAAATAGCACAAGTACTGTGTCTAAGTTAAAAAGACAAGCACGGAGTTAAGCCTGAAAGGAAACACTAGAAAGAACATCAACAGAAGGAGTAGAGTTAGTAAGTGATTTTCTTTCTTATCCTTCCTTTCCAAAAACGTGTTGATACTACTGTTACGATGATTTAAAAAAAAAATGGAAAGCAAAGATTTAGAATGCCTGTATCCTGGCCATTCTTTAAAGGTCTGTTCAACTTCCACATGAGTCCTTGATAGCACTAACTGAAACTCTTTCTCAAACTCTTTCTCTAGTCATTCTTCATGTCATGCAAGTCACAACTTAACTAACACACAATAACTTAATTGTTCCACTTTGTAACTGTCTACACTGTAAAATATAGTCCTTATTTTATAGCAGCTTATAACTCTTTTGTACACTGGTAGTACACTAATTATTTTTTCTGTATCTCTGCATAGTGCTCAGCACACTGCAGATGTGAAAGAAAAAACAATTGTTGATTAATTGAACAAAGAAGGTGCATACTCTGAGCAAAAGGGGACCATAATTTTAAAAATTATTTGCAGTTATATATGAAGCTATTTTTTCCTAATATATAAAAACATAAATTTCATAGTTCTGCAAATAGTGCTACAGATTTACTTTCTTTCTAAAACTATGCACTACAATCACTTTCTTTTATAAAATGTAGATGAATAAATCAGATAAAGACAATCTTCCTATGGGACTTTATCTCTTAAGACAATCAATATTTTGTATAAAGTCTGCATATCTGAATTAATAAACTGAAATACCAATGAAATGTCATCACAGTCTCAGAGAAAACATAACAAAAACCTTACCAAATTAGGATCTGCTGGTTTGGTCTCTGTGCAAATTGTATAGGGCTGACAAGGCATTTAACTGTATTATAGTTTGCTAAGCAAAGGGATAAGGTAAACAAAATTTCAGAGGGAAATGTTTAACCATCTTTAACCAAGAGAACAAACAATTTTCAAGTATTATAATAGCTTTCATTTGCATAAAAATAATTAAGTGCTGATTAAAAATGAATCTTCTTTATTCATTAACTCAAGGATTCATTGTTAGAATTTAGGATTACTATTACTATATTTCTATAATATAATAAAATTGCATTTCTTTTAAATATCCTATAATGCTGAATATTCACGAATTTACATAAAGAACCCTCCAGGTCATGGAAAATGATGATGGTGAACCCTGATACACGGACTATGTTTTGCAAAACTGATTCGAAACATGAAAACATATACAAAACTGAAATGATCAGACTGTGCTGTTTCAAGATTACCCTTTGAGGTTTTTTGCAAAGCTAAATATAGTTTCTCGGTTGAATAATGTATCACCTAATGCATTCATTAATAAGGTCATACTCAGCATTAATATTCTGATTTGGGATATGAATTTTCACTTTTTAGATTTTCTTTTTTTTTTTTTTTTTGAGACAGAGCCTCACTCTGTTGCCCGGGATAGAGTGAGTGCCGTGGCGTCAGCCTAGCTTATAACAACCTCAAACTCCTGGGCTCGAGCAATCCTTCTGCCTCAGCCTCCTCAGTAGCTGGACTACAGGCATGCGCCACCATGCCCGGCTCATTTTTTCTATATATTTTTAGTTGGCCAATTAATTTCTTTCTATTTTCAGTAGAGACGAGGTCTCGCTCTTCCTCAGGCTGGTTTCGAACTCCTGACCTTGAGCGATCCACCTGCCTCACCCTCCCAGAGTGCTAGGATTATAGGCGTGAGCCACCACACCCAGCAAAGTGTTACAATTTAAAGACTGATACAATTATAAAACCCTGTAAAATAAAGTTATTGTGTAGTAAAAATAGATTACTGTTTTAGTTAGAAGGGGAATAGGGCTAATATCTGTAGATGCAACCTCTCCCAAATATGCCTTATAAATTCTTTCAAAGCACAAGGTAAGAAAATTATCTAAATATAGCCATTTAATACTACAGTACATTAAAAAATGTTCTCAGTTAACATGGGAAGGGGAAGCACAGTAAAAACATGATCCAACAAGAAGTAACCCCTGACTTGAAAATTCACTCTTCTTGTAACAAAAAACGCCAACTGACAACTCATTTGTACCCAACCCTGAAGCCTTTCACAAACATGGTAAAACAGTACATTCTATAGCATGAGAAGGTGGTGGCAGTCATCAGAAGCAAAGAGGATCTACAACCTAAAATGTGTCTCTGAGCATACAGGGATGTGCCCATTCTAACACGCTATCAAGTTCTAGTCAGCCACATTACTACCCTACCCCTACACGGTTTCTGTAGGGTATAGATGATGTTCCCATAGGGTTCCTATAGTGAGCCCTATGGGAACATCATCTACTATGATATTTATTCAGGCAAGAACATCTGCAACCATTGCTTTCGCAGTAGAACTGATACTTACAGCTGAGTTCTACCAGCATTAAGATAGACAGGATCCTGCAGACGTGTTTCTTAAAAGCCTGATACACTGAAAAAGAAACTTGAGTTGATTACTTCTAACTAAACCCCACGTGGCCTTAATTAAGATCACATTTTTTTCTTACCTTTTACAAGTGTTTCGCCTAGTATTTGACTCCCAATCGTCTGTATTTATCTGTCATCACTGTTAATGTCCATGTTACATTGAGACTTCAGGTATTAATTATTTATATGGTTGTACTAGCACAACTTGGTATCTGTGAAGGGAAACCACAATATAGTCACTATGGATGTGTTACTGTTTATAGATCTGTGGATAAAAGCAGTAATATTTCTAAACACTTATACAGCACACTTCATTTCCTAATAAATTTCACAAACTACTCCTTACATTTAATTGTGAAATACATGTTATCTTCAACAAGCTAAGATAATTTGCTAACACAAATTCTTCTCAGAGAGTACTCACATACAAGTTTTCTAAATTTAATTCTAAATTAAAATTCAGACTAAGTTGAGAGTTCCTCAGATTCCTTTTCTTACTACCAGTATAGCTTTATCTTATTTCCCAGAAGTCTGTCATTGCTTGACATTAACAGAAAAGCACTTTTTGTGTTTTATAATATATTAAAGAATGATTCTATAATGCTTAAGAATGAAGTATAAAAAGATCATGACTTTAAATATGACTTTAAAATATTTGATATTTTTTAAAGTAATCTTTTCGCCTTCAATTATCCCTCTATAGACTAATTATCCCTTCATTAAAGGTATTTTGGAAGTAAATAGAAAATAAATGTAATTTAAAAGAAATCAGTGTAGCTGCACATTCTTTAAAAGCTAGCTTCTTAAAAACAAACTTGGTTGCTGATTACAAGTCTAAGAAACACATCCATGTGCTTACAATGATGACAAAAAGCATCATATAAAACTTTAAGTCATTTTAGGCCGGGCGCCGTGGCTCATACCTGTAATCCTAGCACTCTGGGAGGCCAAGGCAGGTGGACTGTTTGAGCTCAGGAGTTTGAGACCAGCCTGAGCAAGAGCAAGACCCCACCTCTACTAAAAAAATATAGAAACAAATTAGCTAGACAACTAAAAATATATAGAGAAAAAATTAGCCAGGCATGGTGGCGCATGCCTGTAGTCCCAGCTACTCAGGAGGCTGAGGCAGGAGGATCCCTTGAGTCCAGGAGTTTGAGGTTGCCGTGAGCTAGGCTGATGCCACGTCACTCTAGCCCAGGCAACAGAGTGAGACTCTGTCTCAAAAAAAAAAACCAAAAACATTAAGTCATTTTAACCAGTTTATCAGTGAAAAAAATGAACTAAAAAAAATGTTGATTCATACAAAAAGAAGCCTATGAATGGTATTCTAAAATGATTCACCATGGTGTGTCGCTCCAAATTCTACACAATAAAAAGAAGGTAAAAATCTTGGAAAATGCAGATAACCTGATCCTACCAGTTCTGTGGCTAAAATGTGTTATGGGAGTTGTCAACCTTTCAGCTATTCTCAGTGAAAAGTTTCATTAACAATATGGAGTGATTGAGAAATACTGATATCTATCCTCAAACACAATTCTCTATTCATTTGTTCCGAACCATTAAAAAATATCTTAATTAGCACCATAAAACATTTAACAAAATGTGAGACCAGAAACTATAAAAGAAAATGTAGGGAAAACTCTTCTGGACACTGATCTCGGCAAAGAATTCATGACTAAGACCTCAAAAGCACAGGCAACAAAATTAAAAATAGACAAATGTGACTTAATTAAACTAAAAAGCTTCTGCACAGCAAAAGAAATAATCAAAAGAGCGAAAAGACAACATGCAAAATGGAAAAAAAAATATTTGCAAGCTATACATCTGACAGGAAAACTAATATTCAGAATTTACAAGGAACTCAAACAACTCAACAAAAAACAAATAATCCCATTAAAAAGTGGGCTAAGGGCAAAAACATTTTTCAAAAGACAAACAAATGGCCAACAAGTATATGAGAAAATGCTGCTCATTACCAATCATCAGAGAAATGCAAATTAAAACCACAATGAGATATCATCTTATATCCATGAGAATGGCTATTAAAAAGACAAAAAATAACAGGTGGCGAGGATGCAAACTGTGAACAGAACAGAAGCCAAACTCTGTAAAATAACTTACAGAGGTTTATTCTGAGCCAGATTTGATGACCATGGCATAGAGCCATGCCCAAGAAGCCTTAAGCAAGTGGACTGACTGTGGTTGGGTTACAGTTTGGTTTTACACATTTCAGGGAGCCAGGAATCACATGTTAAGTTGTAGGCATACATTGATTTTGCCTGAAAAGATGGAACATCTCAAAGCAGGGGGCTTTATAGATGGGCTGAAACGAAGTTTTGTCTAAAGGCTTGAAATGTTTCAAGTTAAGATAAATAAGTAAGTCTGTTAATCAGAGACAAGCCACTAGCCATATACCCAGACTGAAGTGATTTGCTACCTGGCTTGAGGACCTGCAGGTGTAGTTTAAGCTTTGTTTTGCACAGCCTTAGGCCTGTTAACGAGTTACAAAGGATATCTCCAAGAAGACAGGGGAAAATGATGCAGCATGTCTGACCTCCCTTCTCTCATGGCTAGCAACTCAGTTGGCCATTGGTCAAGGGGGGGTCCATTCAGTCAGCTGGGCGAGCGTGGGGAGATTAAGATTTTATTTTAGTTCACAAGAAAAAAACAGAACTTTTATATACTGTTGGTGGCAATGTAAATTAGTACAACCTCTATGGAATACAGTATGGAGATTTCTCAAAGAACTAAAAATAGAACTACCCTTTGATCCAGCAATCCCCCACTACTGGATATCTACCCAAAAGGAAAGAAATCATATCATAAAAATACCTGCATTGGTATGTTTATTACAGCACTATTCACAATAGTGAAGATATGGAATCAACCTAAGTGTCCATCAACAGATGACTGGATGAAGAAAATGTGGCATATATACACAGTTACAAAAAAAGAGCGAAATCATGTCTTCTGCAGCAACATAGATGAACTGAAGGCCATTACCTTAAGTGAAACAACTCAGACACAGAAAGATAAATACCCACAGGTTCTCACTTATAACTGGGAACTAAATTATGTTCACACATGGATGTAGAGTATGGAATGATAAACAATGGAGATTTGGAAGGGTGGGGGGTGGGAGAAAGGTGGATGATGAGAAATTACTTAATGGACACATTATTTCAGTGATGAATACACTAAAAACTCTTGCTTCACCACAATGCAATATATCCATGTAACAACATTACACTTGTACCCTATAAATTTATGTAAATTAAAAAAAAATTAACACAGATCTAAGTATTTCTAAATTTAAAGGTTGTCACGACCTCTCTTGTAGTAAAAAGCAAGGAAATTAAACTAGCCAAAACTCTTACAGCCCCTATATTGTGTTCATTTCACTTGCTATACATTTCAAATTTAAGCATTCAGCAACAATGCTATATGCTTTCTGAAGCACATACTTTGAATTATGACAAGTTACAATAATCTTTTTCATTTGAATTATTTAACTACAGTAACTTATTTCCAGAAATTTAAAAAACTTAGCTATGTTGTCTTTTTAAAAGCAGGCAAAATGGAAAACAAATTATTTAAGTCCTATTCCTGAAGCCTTCTTATTTATTCCTTAGTACAAAGTTTTGCTTGTTTTCAAGTACTAATAAAATTTGTTGACTATTCAAGCATTCCAAAAGCAAATCCCAAAACCAATCTTCACTGAAAATAATTACTTTTCCTACTATTTGCAATCTAACTCTGGTACTACTGTGTTTAACAGATTACAGAACTTGAAATTCATAGCACACATATAATCACTTTTAAAGATTATCAAAAATTTCACTAGAGGCCGGGCACGGTGGCTCACGCCTGTAATCCTAGCACTCTGGGAGGCCGAGGGGGGAGGATTGCTCAAGGTCAGGAGTTCGAAACCAGCCTGAGCAAGAGCGAGACCTCGTCTCTACTAAAAATAGAAAGAAATTAATTGGCCAACTAAAAATATATAGAAAAAATTAGCCGGGCATGGTGGTGCATGCCTGTAGTCCCAGCTACTTGGGAGGCTGAGGCAGGAGGATCACTTGAGCCCAGGAGTTTGAGGAGGTTGCTGTGAGCTAGGCTGATGCCACAGCACTCTAGCCTGGGCAACAGAATGAGACTCTGTCTCAAAAAAAAAAAAAAAAAAAGTAATAACTACATTTTAAAAAAACAAAATGGATAATTTGCTTTTTTTTCCTGAGTAAAATGAAAGATAATTTTACCCTATGAAAAGATTTGAGTTCTTCCATAAAAAGTACTGTGTAAATTCTACATACCAATTTGATAATTACATAATGAATCTAATATAGAACCTATAGTAGAATTATGTAACTTCATTTTGAGGTCTTATATGTATATAAATTCTATATTGCTCTGATTTTAATTAATTTAAATATCAGGAAATTATTAGCCAGACTTGGTGGTGCACGCATATAGTCCTAGCTACTCAGGAGGCTGAGACAGGAGGATTGCCTGAGCCCAGGAGTTTGAGTCTGCAGTAAGCTGTGATTGCGCCACTGCCCTCCAGCCTGGGAGACAGAGTGAGACCCTGTCTCTAAATAGATTGATATTAAATATTGGACTAAATTAAATCTTGTTCTCTGCAAAACCCCAACTGTGTAAACTTTTCTGTCATTTTTTAGAACCTAGTCAAAATAACCAAGGAAACCTGTTACTGTGATTGGTGACATCATATTTGTGGTTGTTGTGGTTCATATAATTTGCTTGTCCTGTTATAGATTTTAATCAAACTAAGGGAAATTTGAGTTTATATTTTACACTTCCGTCTTCCAGTTGCTTATGTTAAAAGGCCTCAGAACCATGAAGAAAAGGGAATTTGCCTGTGGATATAATTCTAGACCTGTGGCCCCTGAAGTGGCTTTCACTTTGCTTTGTAGATAGTTTTTTCTAAATACCCATAATGTTGTGGATACTATTTGAAGCTTCTTCCCCAAGTAGAGTAAGTCTCAGTGGTTTAGGTCTGTTTTGTTTTTGCTTTTTATTTATTTATTTATTTTATTTTATTTTGGTTTTGCTTTTTATTATGAAAGATTTCAAGCATGTAATAAAAGCAGAGTAACAGTACAGTGAATCTTCATGTACCCATCACTTTGTTTCAGCAATTATCAGCATGGCTAGTCCCTTCTCCCAACTACCACCATCCTGATTATTTATAATTTCATCCATAAACATTTCATTTTGTGTCTCTAAAAGATAATTCTTTTTTTAAACATAAGCACATCACCGTATCACTACTAAAAAGCTTAACAAAAATTTCTTACTATCAGGAATTCTTATGTGTTCTTCCCCCCACAGTTAAGTGGAATCAGGATCCAAGTAAGATCCATATATTACAATAGATTGATATCACTAAGTGTCTTTTAAGCCCATGATAGTTAATTCCCACCCTTCTCTCTCTCTCTCTCTCTTTCTCTTTAGTTTATTAGTTGAAGAAACCAATTTCTTTATCTTATAACAATTTTCAGCCTGGACTTTCCTGATTTTTTTTTTTTTTTTTTTTGAGACAGTGTCTCGATCTGTCACCTAGGCGGGAGTGCAAGAGTGTGATCATAGCTCATTGCAGCCTCAAACTCCCGGGTTCAAGTGATTCTCCTGTGTCAACCTCCTGAGCAGCTAGGACTACAGGCACATGCCACCACATCTGCCTAATTTTTCTTGTTTTTTTGTAGTACAGGGTCTCACTATGTTGCTCAGGCTGGTCTTAAATTCCTGGGCTCAAGCTATCCTCTCACCTTGGCCTCCCAATGTTGCTGGGATTACAGGTGTGAATCACCATGCCTGGCCTGGATTTTGCTGATTAAGTACCCTTGAGGTTTCTAAATTTACCCTTCTATATCCTTTATTTCATATAAATTGATAGAGAAAGTTCTGATCAGATTTAGGCTTGATATATATATATTTTTTTTCAAGAATACTTGGTAAGTGACATTGTACCCCTTAGTATTCTTAACATAAATATATCTCTTGTTAAATTAAATGAGAAAAAGTAATAAAAAATTTTCAATAAAAGGATTTCTTACAATGGGACTTAGAAAAATATATATTTATGTATGTATGTATAGAGTAAATATTGCTTCTACAGCCAGTTGTATAGCCTAAATTATTGGGTGTAAAAATCTGCATTCATGATGACAGTGCAAATCATGTGTTTGCTTGAAATCACAAGAGGGCCTTGAATTTTCTGAAATTTTTATTGATACTCAGAGTTACTAGTTAACCTTATGCAACAGTCAAGTACATGGTAAACAATGACAAAGCATTAAAACGAGGGAGTATTCTGATTGTGGCAAGTTCAATTTTGCTTTATTTAGAAATGTTATATAATGAACACTTATGACCTTTAGGATATGACCCTTTACTTTTCTACAGGGATGTTATTTGAGAGCAATGTAGACCTTTAAAATTACAATATAACCTTTCCCTTTAACAAATGTAATTCAGTACTATTAGGTTATCTCATATTACTGTTAAACTGTATGTACAATTCCTTTCTCTTTTCTTTCTAGCCCGGACTAAAAGAGGTGGTAGAATCTTGTCGAGGAAAAAATCTATTTTTTTCTACTAATATTGATGATGCCATCAAAGAAGCTGATCTTGTATTTATTTCTGTAAGTATTTTCCTTAGTGTGTGAATCTTAATGTATTCTTGTCTATATAAAAGTTTCATTATACTTTAAGAGTAAGTCTTTTGGTATTAAGCTACAAAATTTGCTTTGTATAAAGTCCATTTGAATTTTGGTTATCCCCTTTTCCAGTAGTTCACCAAACACCATGATCATCTGTCAAATATAACATTTCAAGTCATTGAACAAGTAAACTCAAAGAAAGTTCTAATCTGAGATGTAGAACTAGGAAATGCTAGTAGCATGTGAGTACATGTGTTGATAGTATATATATTCATTCCTTTTTTAATTTTTTTAGAGGGCAGAGGGGGGGTGTCTTTTTCTGTTGCCTGATGGAGTGCAGTGGCATGATCATAGCTCACTGCAGCATCAAACTCCTGGGCTCAAGCAATCCTTCTGCCTCAGCTTCCCAAGTAGCTAGGACTGTAGGCATGCACTACTGTGCCTGGCTTCTAAAGTCATTTTAAATTAATTGTTTGGAACTTGGCATGTGTTGGTTAGGTTATCAGGTTAGCCCACAGAAACCTTCAACTCATAATATGGCTCAACTGTTGTACCTTTATAATGAAAAAAATTGAATGAACTCTTGGGATTAAACTCTAATTATCCAATATTTGAACCAAGACAACTTATTTCTTGCTGTATTAGTAACCATCTACTCAAATATTCTGTATGTGGTGGTATAGCTATCACCAACTGATAGCTGAGCTAGAGTGTTATATGATTAAAGACCCTATGGCCTTAGGGAATAAAGAGAAAGTTGGTGGTGTGAGCTTTGACAGAGTCCCATGCAATAAAGGAAAGAAACAACTATGGGGTTCATAAAGGGTAGATGCTGTTGAATTGTTTATGTATGTTGTTAATGATTGTAAATTGTTGAATAAAGAGTTGTTTCTGATTGTTGATTCAAAACCAATACTGTGAGGATATGTGAACTTCAGAAGTGTTCACATAAGTGGTAGCAAAGCCAGTGATAAAACTCTGTTAAGAATTCAATCTCTCTAGCCCGGGCCACAGAGTGAGACTCTGTCTCAAAAAAAAAAAAAAAAAGAGAATGCAATCTCTCTTTTTGCCTTCTTAATCTCTTCAGAAAAACTGATGTAGCTTCTGTGATTCATCCATCCATCCCCTATTTAAACTTGTAGAAAGGTAGGGTAGAGGCATAAGAAAAATGAGAAAATATTTTGGAGTAGCAAGATACTTGGAGAAAATCAGGAAGTTACCTTATTGGCTGGGTGAGATGGCTCCCAACACTTTGAGAGGCTGAGGTGGGAGGATCACCTGAGGCCAGGAGTTTGAGACTAGCCTGAGCAACATAGCAAGAACCTATCTCTACAGAAAAGTTTAAAAATTAGGCAGACGTGGTGGCATACACTTACAGTCCTAGAGAGGCTGAGGCAGGAGGATCACTTGAGCCCAGCAATTTGAGGTTGCAGTGAGCTATGATTGTGCCACACTGCACTCCAGCTTGGGCAACAGAGTGAGACACTGTCTCAAAAAAAAAAAAAAATGAGGTGGTTGTGAGCTAGGCTGACGCCACGGCACTCTAGCTGGGGCAACAGAGTGAGACTCTGTCTCCCCCCTAAAAAAAGAAAGAAAGGGAAGGAAGGAAGGAGGGAGGGAGGGAGGGTGGGAAAGGAGGAAGGTAGAAATGAATTCCCTTATCATATTTATCCTGTGGTACAGTGGGTTAGGAAATAAAAAATAAAAAAACTTAAGAAGTTATCTTAGGGCCAGGTGCAGTGAGTGGCGCACACCTGTAATTGTGACACTCTGGAAGGCTGAGGCAGGAAGACTGCTTGAGATTAGGAGTTTGAGACCATCCTGAGCAAGAGCGAGACCCCATCTCTACCAAAAATAGAAAAAATTAGCCAGGCATGGTAGTGTACACCTGTACTCCCAGCTACTCTGGAGGCTGAGGGAGGAGGATCATTTGAGCCCATGAGTTTGAGGTTGCAGTTAGCTATCACACCACCGAACTCTACCCGAGGCAGCAGAGTGAGACTGTCTCAAAAAAGCTTTGAGCAGTAAGATTCCCAGGTGAGCTCAAGAGATCTTCCTGCCTGAGCAGGAGGTCTGATACAAATAGCTGATTTTACACTTTCCTCTCTGCTGATCCAGCCCGAGCTGCCCTGAATCTTTCCAAGCAATTATTTCGTGTGCCTACTAGGTTAATTTATTATTGTATAATTGACAGTCTACTCATTCTCTGGATCATTTTTTTGTTTGCTTGTTGTATGCTTTTCATCATGGAAAATAACCAAATTTATTCAAAAAATGAAGGCAGTAATATAATGATCCCCATTTGCCCATTCTCCATCATCAACAGTTATCATGACTAATTTTGTTTCATTTACTACTTCTCTCCCTTCCTGCCCCAGATTATTTTTAAGCAAATTCCAGTCTGATCGTCTCCCATCTTCAGCCAGTTTCACCTCACCCCGTTAGGTGTCTTTGCCCTTCTGTACTCATTGCCCCCACCTTGCCCTATGTTGTTCCATGCATGTTAAGAGCTTTTTTCTCCTGCTTTTCACACTTCAACTCAATCTTCAAGTTTTGATTTATTTTGGCTTGGTTCCTTTATTTAGTATCCCATTAGGTTATAAACTCGTAAGAGAAGAGAATTGGTGCTACTTACTGCTAGTTAAAAAATAATTCCTGTTACTATTAAGTTTTAGACTTTTCAGATCACTTTCATTTTTGTCAGAGCATTATAACACTCATGTATTAGTTTTATTTATTTATTTATTTATTTATTTATCTTTTGAGACAGAGTCTCACTGTGTTGCCTGGGCTAGAGTGCCATGGCGTCAGCCTGGCTCACAGCAACCTCAAACTCCTGGGCTCAAGCAATCCTTCTGCCTCAGCCTCCTGAGTAGCTGGGACTACAGACATGCGCCACCATGCCCGGCTCATTTTTTTCTATATATATTTTTAGTTGACCAATTAATTTCTTTCTATTTTTAGTAGAGACGGGGTCTTGCTCTTGCTCAGGCTGGTTTCGAACTCCTGACCTTGAGCAATCCGCCCGCCTCGGCCTCCCAGAGTGCTAGGATTACAGGCGTGAGCCACTGTGCCCGGCCTCATGTATTAGTTTTATAGAAGTTATCCTTATTTTCCAATGAGATCATTGAGGCTGAGGCAGCTACACTTCCCCAAGGTTACATGCTGCAGCGAAGCCAAAACCTAAATGCCTGGACTCTGGGCTCATGACTTTTTTTTTTCCTATTTGAAAGTATTTGTTCACATAGTATTCTGTACTCTAAAGATGCTAGGTAATGTCTCAGTTTAATTAGCTAAGAAAGCATTTGTGAATGATATACTGCAAACATCTTTAATTCTGTCGATATAGGGCTATAAAAAAGGTAATAAGAAAGGAGTTTAAAATTCATGTTTACAGACCATGGTAATATATTACATATAATAAAGAAAGGAAAATAGAGAAAGTTTACATTTAATTTCAGATTCTAAAGTCCTTTAGGATGAGAACTGTCTCATTCACTTTTATCTTCAGGGCTTAGCTTGGAATCAGCCTGCCCTGGTATGTGGCACATATATAGCTTCTCAACAAAAATGTATTAAATGAGTTTTTCAGATGCTTCAAACTATTTCTTCTGGTGATTATATTTATAAAGTATGTTATTTCCATGGAACTGATAGAGAATTAAATCAGGGCTACTGATGATGATAGTTAACTTACAACTTGACTAGTTAATTGATAGTTCAGGAAATATCTTAAAATCACAGACTATGTCATAGGTACCATGTTCTTTATCCCTTATACTTTCATCAGGTGAATACACCAACAAAAACCTATGGAATGGGGAAAGGCCGTGCAGCAGATCTGAAGTATATTGAAGCTTGTGCTAGACGCATTGTACAAAACTCAAATGGGTACAAAATTGTGACTGAGAAAAGCACGGTTCCAGTGCGGGCAGCAGAAAGTATTCGTCGCATATTTGATGCAAACACAAAACCGAACTTGAATTTACAGGTATAAAAAAATGGACCATTGGAACCTGGTTATTCTTATGTAAATATTGATGCCTTAAAGTTGCCTGTAATGAATTCTAGCTTAAAACTTTTCTTTGCATTGGGACTCTAGGTGCTGTCCAACCCTGAATTCTTGGCAGAGGGAACAGCCATCAAGGACCTAAAGAACCCAGACAGAGTACTGATTGGAGGGGATGAAACCCCAGAAGGCCAGAGAGCTGTGCAGGCCTTGTGTGCTGTATATGAACACTGGGTTCCTAGAGAAAAAATCCTCACCACTAATACTTGGTCTTCAGAGCTTTCCAAACTGGTTAGTACATAGCATTCAACTCTTAGTAAATTTAAAGCCAAGTTTTTATTTGTCTTATAACCTGATGAGCTATACAGATACTTTCTTAATAAAAAGTTATACTTTCTTAAAAAAAAGTTTTGAAGATAATATTCTTGCACATTTAAATTATGAAACAATTTTCACAAGGGGTATCAAATATCAGGGCATAAAATATTCTGGAAAATACCAAAATTTTAATAAATTGTAAGATAAGATGGAGGGTACGTTAAAATGGTAATTTATATTTTATTGCTGTTTCCATCCTTTTACCCTTTTTCTTAATCATTTCTCTGCTCTAATTTAAAACATTTTCCCTTACCAACCCATCTATTGTCTTCTCAAATTGAGCCCATCAGTGTCTTTTATATCTCTCTCAGTAATTTGCATCAACTCAATGAAACATAATTCAGATATGTAAAATTGCTATTTTAGCTCATCATATTTCCCCCTCTGCTTTTTTTTTTTTTTTAAGGCAGCAAATGCTTTTCTGGCCCAGAGAATCAGCAGCATTAACTCTATAAGTGCCCTGTGTGAAGCAACAGGAGCTGATGTAGAAGAGGTAGCAACAGCTATTGGAATGGACCAGAGAATTGGAAATAAGTTTCTAAAAGCCAGTGTTGGTAAATTAAAATTTTTCTCTCTATAAAATGGATTCATTTTGCTAGGTCTCTAACTTTAAGGAAGTCTTTTTTAAACTTAACATCCTTTGAGAGAAAAAAAGATTGCATTATATGTGTGGTCTTCAACCTACCAGAGACTTTCTTTTGCTTTTCTAAGCACCAACGGCATCCTCAGTCAATACCAGCGACTTTCTAAGCGAGGAAATAATTACTTATGTTGTTTAATAATTACTGATTGATTGGTAGGATAAACAGTGTTTTAGGAGGAAGACATTAATATATAGTTAGAACAGTTAGAATAAGTTTGAGAGACCGCAAATAACTCAAGTAACAGCTTATTTTAAGCAAGTAGGACAAAAATTTCCCTGTAGTTTGCTTTTCCTACTAATGTATCTTTTGAAATGTGGCCTAGTGAAATAGTCGATCCTCATCATTTGTGGAGTCTGAATTTGTGAATTTGCCTGCTCATCAAAATTTATTTGTAACTCCCAAATCAATACTCTCAGTGCTGTCATGTTCACTCTCGGACATGCACAAAGTAGTGAAAAATTTGAGTCACCTGATGCACATCTGAGCCAATTGAAGTCAAACAAGGCAATGCTTACAAACAAGTGTCCTTTCTGTGGTCTATTGATAACCATGTTTTTCACATTTTTGTGCTTGGTGTTGATGATTTTGCTGCTTATCATGGTCTCCAGGTATATTGCTGAAGTGCTGGCTAGTGGTCCTAAGCGCAAGAAGGTTGCGATGTGCCTTACAGAGAAGTTATGCATGTTTGATAAGCTTTGTTCGGGCACGAGTTATAGTGCTGATGGCAGTGATTCAATGTTAAGAATCAATAGTATATATTAAATAAGGTGTCTTTAAACGGAAACACATGTAAAACAAAATCACTTGACAAAAATGTTGTGAACAGAAGCTTGCAGGAACCCAACCCTGTGCTTTGGTATTAGCCAATTCAGTGTTTGTGGTGACTTTGTAGAACATCACTACTACAAATAATGAGAATTGACTGTATTTTTAATAAAGTTGGCATAAAGGTGAATAGAATCTTTTACAGATTGGGCCATAGGTGGCCCTTCCAGTATTTCTGGGGCTGTATGTCATTTCCTAGTGCTGGTTTTCCTGGCCTTTTATATCTTTCTTTTTAATGTTTTCTTCTAGCTATCATTTAATAAAAATAGCTACTATTTATTGAAGGCATATTATTTGCCAGTTTCAGTACCAGCACTTTATGTATCTCATTTAATCCTTACAACTCGTTAGGAAGGTGCCATTATTTCCTTTTCAGAGATGATTCAGACTCAGGGAAATTTGTAAACTTGCTCAAAGTCATACAATTAATGAGTGGCCAGGTGTTTCTGACTCCAAAGCCCATACTTTGGAGCAGTATGCAGTACTGCATACTACACCACACCAGAGCAAAATCCAGCCCACAACTTGTTTTTCTAAATGAGTTTTACTGGAACATAGCCATGCCCATTGATTACATATTGTCTATGGCTGCTTTTGAGCTACAATGGCAGAGTTGAATAGTTGCAACAGACACAATGTGGCCCACAAAGAATGAAATATTTACTATTTGGCCCTTTACCATAAAATTTTTGCTGACCCTATGCTAGATTAAGTGATGTGGGGCAGTCATATCAGATAAATGAGAAAAAAATTGAAGATAAAACGAAACAAAAAGTCAAATGTAGCCATAATGAAACTTTAGTTAGAAAATTATTTAGAAATTAGTTAAAGAGTTGATCAGTGGACTGTAAATTTCATATAATTTATAAACCCACTAATTTTCCAACATCTGAATTTTATTATTAAAAAATCTTGGCCGGGCATGGTGGGTCATGCCTGTAATCCTAGCACTCTGGGAGGCCAAGGCAGGAGGATTACTTGAGACCAGGAGTTTGAGACCACCCTGAGCAACTTAGCTGGGCATGGTGGCACAAGCCTGTGGTCCTAGCTACTTGGGAAGCTGAGGCAGGAGGATCGCGTGAGCCCAGGAGTTTGAGGTTACAGTGAGCTACGATCACACTACACTCTAGCCTGGGCAACAGAGGGAGACCTTGTGTAAAAAGAAATCTTAGTATAGGCTCTTGGATTTAGTAATTCAGTATAAAGAAATTTGTCATGTGATTCAGTTGTCTGGTTCTTACATGAAAACATTCTCTTGATTTTTTTTTCTTTCCTCAGGTTTTGGTGGGAGCTGCTTCCAAAAAGACGTTCTGAATTTGGTTTATCTCTGTGAGGCTCTGAATTTGCCTGAAGTAGCTCGTTATTGGCAGCAGGTATTGATGTTTATAGTTATAATTTCTGTCTGCCTTCTAATTAAACATGTCATGCTCTCTGTAATGTTTTTGATGGAATTTATTTATTCCACGTACTCAGTCATTATTATATTCAGTTTGCTTATTTTAGGTTTAATTATTGAGCTTCTGTGTTTTTAATTCTTTCATGTTAATCAACTGTGATGGAAGTTTCTGATAAGCCAGTTTTTTTTCTAATTTTATAACTAAATTTTCTTCCTGAGTAAAGTAAGAACTATTATCCTTAATTACAATTCTCCATCTTGAAAGGCATAAAATCAAAGGAAGAAACTATATAGCTTTCAAGTGGTTTGTATTTGTTGATATTTGTTTTGTCCCTTTCAGATTCACAGAGCTAAAATTAGAAACCCTTCCCAAATTGGAAGCATTGAATGAGCTCTAGGGAATAGAGTTAATGTTTATTGAATGCTTGCTTACCCTGTACCGGGTACTGTTTTGGGCACTTAGCATGTAGTATCTCATTTAGCCCTCATCATGAACATTATTCCCGTATTTAGATGAGGGAATTGACACTTAGAGATGTTAAGTGATTTGCTCAAGGTACTAGCCAGTGTATGTGCCTTTCCCAAATATATTTCCTCTGAGTTTGTAATTTTTTAGATTTTAGCAATAGATATGAGAGGGAATCTAAGGAAATGAACATTTTATAGGGAAAGTATACACTCTTAGTATCATTTCAGTCAATCCAGTATGATGGCTTTATCTTATTGTTCATTGTGTGAAAAATACAGGTGAAGTCTTGATTTTTCCAAAACTTTGGGCTTATATTCTAAGCTCTCAAGGTTTGAGATGGCCCTTAGAAGCTTAGAGTCTTTTAAAAAAGTCTATTTCTTTATGCTTCCTGGTCACCAACCTAAATTTAACAAGTGAGATGATCAGAGACTCTTACAACATTTAGTTTAAAACTTCTCAAATGTTTGTGGTGTTATGGTTCATCTAGAGCCAGCTGTAAGTCTGCTCATTGACTGTTCCCTGTCCACTTTCTCCTCAAACTGAATTTTGGTGAATGTTGGGATATAAGTGTAAGTACTTTGGAGTTTGATAGCTTACAGCCTTGCTCCCGTAGGGTTGGAGAAGTTGGCTGAGGAGAATACTGTTTTCGATGTGGCTTATTTAGGCTGGCCTCAGAGCTGGACCTCAAATGCTCTTAAGAGTTAACACTTAGTTGTTCTCCCCATTCATCCCCCCCAGCATGATACATGGAAAATCAATCCAAATGAAAATGAAAATGAAAATGTTCAGGATGGCTTTAAGGAAGGGGATAGGTGGTTCTTTTGTTTTTAAATCTGAGGACACTAGAGTTTGGTTAATCTTTGCCTCCTATTGAAGTGTAAGCCTTGTATTCATGCAATAGCACTCACCATAAAACTCTGAGTAATGTATATTATAGGTTGCACCTCTTTTAACCAATCATTGCACAATTGTACATGTAATTTCAGGTCATAGACATGAATGACTACCAGAGGAGGAGGTTTGCTTCCCGAATCATAGACAGTCTGTTTAATACAGTGACTGATAAGAAGATAGCTATTTTGGGGTTTGCATTCAAAAAGGACACTGGGGATACGAGGTATCAATTCTTTAAAATATTTTGCCCCTTAAGAGTGTGTCAATTCCTCATCTTATCCTGGTTTTTTGATTGGTGGATGTATGTACAAAATATATCTGTGTGTATATATATATGTATATAAAATAAAGAATAAAAACCATCCATATCGTCACTATTCAGCCAGCTTAAGAAATAGAATCTTACCTGTATCTTGAACTCCCTGATATTAGAATATAATGCCATTTAAAGCTTAGCAATACTGATATTTTTTTTCCTTCAGAGAATCCTCTAGTATATATATTAGCAAGTATTTGATGGATGAAGGTGCACACCTCCATATATATGATCCAAAAGTACCCAGGGAACAAATAGTTGTGGATCTTTCTCATCCAGGTGTTTCAGAGGATGACCAAGGTAAGGCTTTGAGTCTCACTTTGAAAATAGACCCCAAAACTAGAAACCTTTAGTTGTTCAGTTTTATCATTTATATCATTGACAACCTCATTTTTCTAAAATTAAACTGTTAGGCATTATGTCATCAACTTTGATTTGAAGTGATCATCTGTGAGTTAGTCCAGTGACTTTTCCAACATATTCCACAAAGCCCCAGAGGTTCTAAAAAGATGCTTCTGGTGTGGGGTTTGAGGTTGCTTCAGGTCTATCATCACCCCCATTCATATTTCAGTCAAACTGTTCCACTGCTGTCAGATGCCCAACTCCTCTTGCAATCCTAGTGTCAAAATGCACACAGTACTTCCTCCGTTATCTGTGGTTTCACTTTCTGCAGTTTCAGTTACCCAAGGCCAACCTCGGTGTGAAAATATTAAATGAAAAATTACAGAAATAATTCATAAGTTGTAGATTGTGTGCTACCCTGAGTAGTGTGATGAAATCTCTCTCCATCCTGCTTCATCCTGCCTGAGACATGAATCATCCATTTGTCCAGCATATCCACATTGTGTAATCTACAGCCTATTAGTCACTTAGTAGCAGTTTTGGTTATCCTATCCAAAAAACATAGTAAATATACAGAGGGCTCAGTACTATCCACGTTTCAGATATCCACTGGAGGTCTTGGAATGTACCCCGTGGGTAAGGGGCTACTGTGATTTCAAATAACGCCTTTTCTGTTTCTGTTTTGTTGTTGCTGCTGTTATATAGTGTCCCGACTTGTGACCATTTCCAAGGATCCATATGAAGCGTGTGATGGTGCCCATGCTGTTGTTATTTGCACTGAATGGGACATGTTTAAGGTGAGGTGACTGAAATGATATTAAGAAAAATTCTGTAGGTGTTTTAGTGTCAGTGGGGTTGAGTATGGGTTCATGTATATGTTCGCATTGTTCCTTTGGTATGTCTTTACAGGAATTGGATTATGAACGCATTCATAAAAAAATGCTGAAGCCAGCCTTTATCTTTGATGGACGACGTGTCCTGGACGGGCTCCACAATGAACTACAAACCATTGGCTTCCAGGTAATCATGATTCTGGACTGTTTTTTTTGTTTGGTCATTTGCTTTTTAAACCCATTCAATGGTTTTAAAATTTTCATATTTTCTCATTTAGCAACAACATAACTCCGAAGCAACATGTCAATTCTGTGGGAAATTTCTGCGGGATTTTTGTAACTATTCTACCCCCTGTCTAAATTTGTGACCTTGTCATTCAGTGTTGGTTTTGCTTACATAGTAGGGAGGTCATCAGTTGCCTATCACATAGGGACAGAGTGTGCCTTGCTTTACCTCTTATTATAAAAATCAAGTAAGAAAATATATTAATGTGTTTAGAAAACTGCAAAATGCAATATAGTTGTATGTTGGTATTATTATTGTTGTTTATTATTATTTCCAGTTCACCCAATTCCCTTGTTGTCTTCTCTTACCCAAGGAGGATTTGGGCAAGGGGTGGGGTATGCTTAAGTGGTGACTAAGGAAGTACTCTGCCTTGGGAAGAGCATCATCATACCCATATGGGAATAGCTACCATCCACACCACCAGGTACCCAGAGAAAGGGTCTCAGCCAGCCAACATGTGTTCATCCTATACCTGTTGAGTACTCAGTACTGTCCCAGTGCTGTGAGAGGTCTGAATGAAGCATATGGGAATTTTAGTGGTACTGGCTCTCTTCTAATTCGAAGTTTGTCTATTATGGAACATTTGGAAAGCTGACAGAAGCCTCTGCCCAGAACAGTGTATTTGTATGTTACATCTATTTTGATCCTACTAAGGGGCCCAAAAGTATTAGTAAGAAGGAACTACTTTTCATTTCCTCAGAGCGGTGTGAATAAGTGGATAGGAGGCTGGGGAGACAGGGTCAGTTAGGGAGGATAAAGAAACATGCCAGAGGTTACTGTCAGCATAGTGTCTGAGCAGAGCAGGGCAGAGGCAGTGTTTGATGGCTTGCTCTGTGCTCTCCTCAGCACCAGTTGTCCTGGAGAGATACCAGGACAAGTAGATAGAAGGCTTCATCTACTATTCAGAATAGCTGATTTGGTTCTTAATTTCTCACCAACTTTTTGAAGGTCCTTCTTATTTAGAATTCAGTACCCATTTCACATTCATGAGAGATTTGCTTTTAACAAAAATCAGATGGCATCCTTCTCTCTCCCATCAAGGACCTAGGGGACTCTTCTATTTTACCCCTCCTTAGTGAGCAACAACATGACAGTTTTTCCCAATCATGACCTAAACTCAGGAATGTTATTTTTAAAAAGTTATTTACTGCTGGGCGCGGTGACTCACGCCTGTAATCCTAGCACTCTGAGAGGCCGAGGCGGGCAGATTGTTTGAGCTCAGGAGCTCCAGGCCAGCCTGAGCAAGAGCGAGACCCCATCTCTATTTAAAAAATAGAAAGAAATTAGCTGGACAACTAAAAAAAATACATACATATATATATATATATATATATAAAAATTAGCCGGGCATGGTGGCACATGCCTGTAGTCCCAGCTACTCGGGAGGCTGAGGCAAGAGGATCACTTGAGCCCAGAAGTTTGAGGTTGCCGTGAGCTAAGCTGACACTGTGGCACTCTAGCCCGGGCAACAGAGCGAGACTCTGTCTTAAAAAAAAAAAAAAACAAAAAAAAAGAACTTTCAGTAGTCTGTTGAATAGCAGTGATGAAAGTGAGGATCCTTGTTCCTGATCTAAGAGTGAAAGCTTTTTCCGTCTTTCAGAGGTTATCTGTGGGTTTTCATAAATGCCTTTTATCATGTTGAGGAAGTTCCCTTCTATTTTCATTTTATTCAGAGTTTTTTTTTTTTAATCATGAAAGGATGTTAAATGCCTTTTCTGCATCTGTTGAGATAATCATGTTATGTTTTCCTCCTTTGTTCTATTAGTGCATTACATTGATTTTCACATGCTGAATTACTCTTCCATTCCTGGGGGCAGTGTCAGTTTTAAAAATTTTAGTCATTTCAGTGGGTGTGTACTGGTATTGCATTGTTTTAATGTGTATTATCTTGATGACTACTATTCAGCATTTTTCACATGCTCATTAGCCATTTGTATATTTTCTTTCACAAAGGGTGTTCAAAGTTTTAAAATTGGGTTGTCATGATATTGAGTTGTGTGAGATGTGAGATGTTTATATATTCTAGATATAAGGATTTTGCTGAATAAATGTATTATGAATATTTTTTCCCAATCTTTGGCTTGCCTTTTAATTTTCCTAACCATGCTGTTTAAAAAGCACAAGTTTTTAAAGTCCAGTTTATTGATTTTTTTTCTCTTATGGTTTCTTTTGTGTTTTAAGAATCTTTGGTTATCCAAAGGTTACAAAGATTTTCTCCCATGTTTTCTTCTAGTTGTTTTATGGTTTTAGCTTTTACACTTACTTAGATTCATTTATTTTAATTTTTGTGTAGTATGTGAAGTAGAAGTCTATGTTCATTTTTCTCAATTGGCTATTCAGTTGTCTCAGCATTATTTGTTGAACAGACTTCCTTTTCCCCTACTGAATTACCTTGTTACCTTTGTAGATTATTTGAACATATACATATAAGTTTATTTCTGAACTATTGTTTCACTATGCCACAGTTTGATTATTTATATGATAGCAGTAAGCCTTAAAATGAGGAGGCATAAAGCCTTCAGTTTTGTACCAAAAATTTCATTGGCTATCTTCTAGGTCACTTGCATCTCCATACAAATTTTAAGATTTATTTTTCCTTTTTTTTTGTTTTCAGATAGTGGTCTTGCTACATTGCTGAGGCTGGTCTTAAACTCCTGGGCTCAAGTGATCCTACTGCTTCAGCCTTCCAAGTAGCTGGGATTAAAGAACCTGTTCATTTCTTTAAAATTGCTGGAGTTTTGTTTGGAATTGTGTCAGATCAATGAATCAATTTGGGGAGAAACGACATCTTAACAATATCAAGTCTTCCAATCCGTGAACAGAATGTATCTCTCCATTTACTTAAATCTTTCAGCAATGCTTTATAGATTTCAGTGTACAGGTTTTGCATATATTTTGTTAAATTTGTAAGTACTTCATGTTTTTTCATGCTATTGTGAAATAAATTTTTATTCATGTATTCATCAATTTTTAATTTCATTTTCCAATTGTCCACTGCTAGTACACAGAAATACTACTTTTTGTATATTGACCTTGTATCCTGTGACCTTGCTAAATTCACTTATGCTAGCAGCATTTTGTGGATTACTTAGGATTATCTTTATTTATTTATTTATTTTTTGAGACAGAGTCTCCCTTTGTTGCCCAGGCCAGAGTGCTGTGGCGTCAGCCTAGGTCACAGCAACTTCAAACTTCTGGGCTCAAGTGATCCTTCTGCCTCAGCCTCCCGAGTAGCTGTGACTACAGGCATGCACCACCACGCCCGGCTAATTTTTTCTATGTATTTTTAGTTGGCCAATTAATTTCTTTCTAATTTTAGTAGAGACAGGGGTCTAACTCTTGCTCAGGCTGGTTTCCAACTCCTGACCTTGAGCGATCCTCCCGCTTTGGCCTCCCAGAGTGCTAGGATTACAGGGGTGAGCCACCGCGCCCGGCCAGGATTATCTTTATAAACAATCACGTCATTTGCAAAAAGTTTTCTTCTTTTGTAATTGGGAAGTCTTTTATTTCTTTTTCTTTTTATAGAACCTCCAGTACAATGTTGAATAAAAGTGTCCTTGCCTTGTTCCTCATCTTAGGAAGAAAAAACATTTGGTCTTTCTCCATTTTTTTTTTTTTGGACTCAGGATCTCTCTCTGTTGCCCGGGGCCTAAGAGTGCAGTGGTGTCATGATAGCTCACTGCAACCTCAAACTCCTGGGCTCAAGTGATCCTCCTGCCTCAGCCTCCTGAGTAGCTGGGACTACAGGCATGTGCCACCATGCCTAGCTAAGTTTTTAAAAAATTTTTTGTGAGACAAGATCTCCCTATTGCCCAGGCTGGTCTCAAAATTCTAGGCTTAAGCAATCCTCCCACCATGCCCTCCCAAGTAATAGGATTATAAATGTGAGCCACCATGCTTGGCCTCTCCATTAAGTATTTATTATTATAATATTAGCTATGATTTTTTTCATAAATGTCCTTTATCAAGTTGAGGAAGTTCACATTTAATTTGCCAAGTTTTTATTGTGAATAGTGTATGAATTTAATGTGCTTATTGACATGATCATATGGTTTTTCTTTTTTAGTCTGTTGAAATGGTGAATTACATTGAGTGATTTTTGACTATTAAATCAACATTGTATTCTTGGGATAAATTTCATTTGGTCATGACAATTTATTATTCTTTTTATATGTTTTTAGATTTGATCTACCATTTTTGTTAAGGATTTTTGTCTTAAGTTCATGAGTGATATTGGTCTTAGTTTTTTTTCTTACTGTCTTTGGTTTTGGTATCACAGTAATAGTGATTTCATAAAGTGAATTGAGAAGTACTCTCTCCCTCTTTTTTCTTATTCTTTTGAGACAGGGTCTCGCTCTGTCATTCAGGCCAGAGTACAGTGGCACCATCCTAGATCACCATAACCTCAAATTCCTGAGTGCAAGTGATCCTCCTGCCTTAGCCTTCTGAGTAGCTGACTACAGGCGTGTGCCATGACACCAAGCTAATTAAAAAAAACCTTTTTTTAAAGAGACGGGGTCTCACTATGTTGCTCAGGCTGGTGTCGAACTCCTGGGCTCAGGGCAATCCTCCCACCCTGGTGTTCCAAAGCACTGGGATTACAGGTGTGAGCCCTTGTGCCTGGCCACTGTCCCTCTTTCTAAAAGAGTATTAGAAGGATGGATATTATTTCTTTGTTAAACGATTGATAGAATTTACTGGTGAAGCCGTCTGAGACTGGAGCTTTCTTTGTGAGAAGGTTTTCAATTCAGACTTTCAATTTTGAAGAAGGCTCTTGCAGAGCTTTCCACTGGTAGAGAAACCTGCCAGCTATTAATGTCACAAGTACTAACTAGAAGTGAAGAGTAATAATTATTAGATAATAACTACTAGAACTTTGGCTGTGAGAAAAGATTCCTGTCACGATTCCCATCCAGTTGTTCTGTAGGTGGTTTAGACAGAATTTTACTTTTATTTCTAACAGTGCATGGCACATGCTAGGAAAGAATAAGCCCAAGTTTCTCCCATGAGTAGCATGGTTCCTAGTTTCTTCATTTTTATTCCCTTTTCACAAATCCATTTCATTCACCAGATAGTAATTCTTTTAACCTGGTACCATTTCTTGTTTCTGGAGACCAGCACCAAGCTCAGTGCTAGGCACACATTCAAATGTTTGTCAAGGTAAACACAGGGATAAACACTGTTGCTCATGGTTCTGCACCGATCTCAGGGTAACAGACAAAAAGTTGAGTTTAGGAGTTACTCTTCTTCGATCAGGGAGAAAAGATGCCCATAGGTTACCATGCCTTATCTCTCACTAGCCTAAACCCAGGGAGATTTATTTCGTTCAGCAATTTTAAACTCACTGTAGCTTTTAGAGAGTTAGTACCTTAGGCTCAAGGAATGTTTATCTTTGAGGTGGTTAGAATAGCAGATGGCACTAGAATCGTGCCATAAACTCTAGAATCATTCTTATTCTTTTTGAAGTAGAGGCAACATGGGATAGAATTGAAAGTATTAACATAATGGACTTGGGGAGTTATAAGACCTGGACTTGAGGGATATGTGTTTACTAAGCACCTAATGAATTAAATGGGAAAACACTACATACACTGCATAAAATAGCATGCCAGAGTGAGACCAAAGATATGGAGAGCGTTATATGGGTCATGTCAGCGGAGAGAGAGAAATTCAGTCTCTCTTTGGATTGGGAGTAAATGCCACAGGCCAGCTTCGTGAAACAGATTAATAGCTAAAGGATTTGTTCTTTCCCACATTCTCTCCTTTTCTCCCCAACTCCTACCCCTGCCCTCCAACCCTGCCACTCCCACTCATGTCCTTCTGCCACTCCAGCAAGACCCAAGTCACATCTGTCCTTTCAAATCTCAGATCCTCTCCACATCTAACACACATACTCACAGCGCAACACAGTAAACCTCCCAGAGGATTTTGATTTTTAAATCTAAAAGAATGAGTTTTTAGAGCAAATTTCAGCTGCTGTGGAAGGCAGAGAGGAGAAGTAATTCAGAGGCTGGAGGGCCTTTACTTAGGGACCTAGTAGACTTCCCAAAATAGATGACCATCTCCTTGTGGGGCCAGACCAACTTCTAAAATTGTACTTTCACTTTAAAGCAGTTTTTCTCAGCACCCAAGTGTTCAAATAAACTCTCTGAGACACTTTGTTGGTACAGATTTTAAATTACAAGCTTGATTTGATATCCTCAAATACAGTTCTTAAGGAAGATTAGTTACAAATAGATACCAGTACTTTCAAGTGACAGAAGAAATTACATTTTTTAAAAACTGCATGAATTTTTTATGTGTGAGATAACAATCCTTTCCCTGCCAAGTGGAGTTACTCCAATTCATGCAATAAATGACTATTACATTTTTCAAAGTTGCCCTAATTTTTCTAGTTGAGATTTCATACCTATTTTAAGTCAAGATATCAATATGCTCCTGAGCTCACCTCACCCTCTGTGGGAAGTGGTGAGGACACTCATAGCTTTTCTGAGACACAACTGGGCCCCTGATTAGCAAAGTATTATTCTGATTCCTTCATCTCAGTGTGAAGGTTCCCAGGAAGTCTTGGGTTTCAGAAGAAGTGGCCTGGGTCACCTATAGGCAAATATTATACCAGAGATTATACAGGACTCCCAGAGTGATCTAAAAGAGGTGAACAAGGAGGGCAATTTTTAACTTATTTTGACATAAAATCGGCAGAAATAAGCATCACCAAATTCCTGTAACTAGAAATTGAGGATAAAATAGAAGAGGTTTGTCTATGATGAGGGTGACCCTCACAGTAGACCTCATGAACAGCTTTATAGAACCACTTAAGATAGTACCGTCAACATTTTACATATTTTACATACAATTTGAATACAAATTCTTAAAATTTATAATAGAACATTAAAATAATCTTCTAATAAAATCAGCCTTAAGTATAAGGAATCTAAATCTCAGTATCTTGTACAATTCTAAATAAATATCTTTGATTTATAACCCTTGAAAATATTACAGTTTATGGTGACATGATAGAGACAAATCACACAGTATTACAAGTGAAAATGAAACATTGGTTTAAAAATAAACAAGTCTAAAAACACACTGAACTGAAATATACAAAATCAAAACACTAAATACATAGTAATTAAATACCTAGCACTGGGATAACAGAATACATGCTTAGCAACACACTTTCAACTTACATAAAAAGCCCTTTAAAATTCATGTCATCTAAATAAATAAGCAGAAACACAAAGGGAGGTACTGTACCAGCCAGTAACAGCTAGAAAGTTATTTTTCCCTTTTCTTTCAAATGATGCTAAAGAAAAAGACAAAATAATGATCACTTGTTAAAAAACTATAATTCATGTTTGCTCTTTTAAAATGCTGCCTGATAAAAAGTCAAAGCAAGGCTTCCTAAATGTTAGACCACTGTACTTTAGATAAGGAAAGGCCACCTAACCAAAAGATTTAAACAAAAATCAGACATCTGCCTATTGAAGGTATGATTGAATTTTTGCTTAATGATCCCAAAATAGGGTCTAACTCAAGTGCATGATATGAATGAATGTTCAACTATCTGAATGCATGATCTGTTAATACTGAATTATATATGATGATTTCACTTGCCAAAATATTAGTTTATTTTACATAAGACCCAATCGAAATATCTATAGCAGGAACTATAACTTATTTATGTTTGTATTCTTGTTTTTAGATTCTCAGAACATAATAGGTGCTCAGTAAGGGCTAAATTGAGTTGAGTCCAACATGTATCATTTCAGGAAGCATTGAATCCATGACCAAACTGTTGCCTGAGACTCAGGAGGCTCTTTCATTTTGCCTCCAGCCCTGTGATTAATTTTGGGCTAATCAAGTTAATTGCCACAGATCAGTCACAGTTTCTCATTTCAGGGTCAAGATTTCTATAATTCATCTATTCCACAGTTAAGCCTTCTTCAAAGATTTGTGCCTGCACATCATAGTCAAGTTAAAAGAATAAAAATAATCTTTGTTACTCTATGTTGGATATTTGCTTATCATAACTGCCTGAAACACACATACACACACTCACACACACAACCATTTCAAAAATGGAGAAAGAATCTGGAAATAATGCACAAAGCCTAAATTACATAGCTTCCAAGCTTAACTAAAAAATGACGTTGAAACCATTAAAGTAACTGCTTTTGATTATATACAAACTTATTGCATGATGGCTGGAAGCAACATCTATGGATCAACAAATGTAAACCAAAAGTGTTCTCTAACCATTGGCTTGACAAGGTAGTTAAAAATAGAGTCGTTCCAAGACTACCCTGTTTAATTTGCTCAGTGTACCTCATTATACTTGGAGGCAATGAGGAGGAGACAGATAGGCTCTCCAAGGATGATTCCTTCCATCCTCAATGCTTAAGATCAGTATTTGCCTCACTAAATGGATTATTCTAACAGAGTTCCTCCGGATTGCCATTTAAAGTCGTGGTTGCTGAAGTCCTTGGTTCATAACTGGGGGAAGGGGGGAATGTTACAGAACCCCTGAAATAAAATCTGTTTAGAAAGCTTCACATCTTTCATTCACACTGCCAGCATGCCTGTCTTTCTTGAATGCTGCTAGGAGAGGTAGATCCAGTGTTTAAGTTCTGCCATTCCCTGCAGTAACTTAGTGTAATAGAAGTCCATGTTGTCTGCAAAGTCTGTACAAACAGGTGACTCCATGTCACCGAAAGTGCAGTATAATGCAGTTCCTCCAACACTAAGGAAAACCGTTGCTATGCACAGCAAGATCAGTAAAATACAGGAGCCTCCTCCAACGTCATCTGTAAATATAAGAAAAGAGTGAGGTTAAATTGTCATCAAAATGGAAATCTTAGCATTTGCTGTCTTCTCACTGATTAAGATAACTAGATGTTTCTAATGTTAGTCCTCTAGGGATAGGACTTATTGACAGAAAACTCATGCTCCTAATGACTCTACAAAGACCTTCCATCTTAGTTACCACAAAGATTCATGTTTGTGGAGTTTGTGAATGCTAAAATTAAAACTGGCTCATTTATCCAATAAATAGAACCACTCCCATGAAAAGGAAGAAAGACAGTGCAGTGTTCCTCTGATGTGCCCACAGCATTATTTTAGAGTACACATTACAACCTCACTATTATAATACCTTTGGCGTTCACAACCTGGGACCACTTTAAGGGAAAGTCAACTTAGTATTAAACAATAAAAAAATGTCTTAAAAAAAAAAAATGTCTTTGGGTGGGATCTCTTTGCATCTTATTAATACTCACTTTTATTCTTATCACTTAGTGGAATAGTAAAGTTCTTTACTAATAGTAAAGTATGGTGATTTCTTTTAATTTTGCTTAACATCTTTGGCAAGTTTGTTTTTAATAGAAAGGCCCATATCAGTCTTTCTATATTGAAGAAAATAACTATTCTTTGGTTGAAAAATCTTACAATCATTCATAAATAAAGCAAATAAAAATATTTCAAAAAGACTAAAAAATTTTTATGATCTGCAGCATGATGAAGGTGTAGGGAAACCTTTTTGGAAGGTAACTTGGCAGTATCTATTAAAATTTAAAATTTATCTATCCTCTACACTAAACATTTTTGAGAGTGAAGGAGGGTATTAACTGAACTCAGTGCTGGAAAGACAGGTGTAAACCAGGACTACCTGAGACCAAATGAAACATGTGGTTCTGACATTTAGCCCAACAAGTCCACCTTTAGGAATTAGCCTACAGATTTGCACAACACACGATCATATATACAAGCTTGTTCACTGTAGCAGTTTGTTAGAACAAAAGGTTGAGAATAACCTAGTTATTCCAGTTACAATGGAATAGTTAAATAATCATAGGACATTTATATGATGGAATTCTGTGCAATTGCTTAACAGAATGAAGTAATTTAATATGTTCTATCATTAAAAGATGTCCAAGATTCGTGATTAAATTTTGACTTTAATACTGTCTGAATTTTTTCATGATTAGCATATATTATTTTTATGATAAGAAACAAACTTTAAAGTCTTACATACCAAATAGACTTTATTTGGAAGATTTTACAGTTTTACATCAATGTATTCTCCCTGTAAAAATTCAAACTCAAAGTGTCTTAGGGTGTAAGGACTGTCCCTTTTTCTCCTACCCAATCATATTCATCCATCCCAAGCCATAGGTAAACACTATTAAATTTGCTGTGTATCCTTCTAGAACTAACATACATGATTTTAGGACTTTTATACAAGTAGGATTATATAATCATTGTTCTGTAGCTTATATTTTAGAATAGTTTATACCTATATATGAAAAAACATATGCATATATATATATTTTTAGAGACAGGGTCTCGCTCCATCAACCAGGCTGGAGTGCAGTGGCATCGTCATAGCTCAGTGCAGCCTTGAATGCCTGGGCTAAAGCAATCCTCCCGCCATAGCCTCCTGAGTACCTGGGACTACAGATGTGTGTCACCACACCTGGCTAATTTATTATTATTATTATTTAGAAATGGAGTCTGGCTATGTTTCCTGGGCTGGTCTTGAACTCCTGGCCTCAAATGAACCTCCTGTCACAGCCTCCCAAATTGTTGGGATTACAGGTGTGAGCCATTGCACCTGGCTGAAAATATGTTGTTTATAGAAATGAAGAAATATGATCATATCATTCATGCTGTGTTTTCTGTTTTTGGATAGTTTAGTCTTTCTACCTGCTTTTCTTTTTTTAAACATTATCTCCTCCCACCTCTTTATCTATGTTAATAACCTAGTTTATGTATCTTTCTGTATTTTGTTTCATTATCACATATTCATATATAAACATTTAAATACAGTTTAAATACATAAAACATCTACTTTGTTTGTTTTATCTACATGTGCTGGAACTGTTTAGAGCATACAGTCCAACATGGAAGCCACGAGCCACATGTGGCTGTTAGGAACTTAGTCCAAACTGAGAGTGACATGAGTGTAAAATACACACCAAATTTTGAAGACTTTGGTGTGAAAAAAGGGATGTAAAATATCTCTTTAGTAATTTCTTTATATAGATCATATGTTGATATAATATCTTTGATATACAGTGTTAAATAAAATATATTATTAAAATTCATTTCATCTATTTCTTTTTACTTTTTTAACATGGCTACTACAAAATTTAAAATCATATATGTGTCCCATTACATTAACATTTCTAGTGGATAGCACTGATTTAGAGGAAGAACAACTGCTATCTAGTGGACAGCATTGATTCAGAGGCGGTTTTGGCAGAGCGTGAGGTTTATGAAACACTGTGCAAGCTCTAGAGCTTAGGAATAAACCAGCACTACCACCAACCATTTACATGAAGTTCAAAATGAATACACACACATTATTCGACACATTTCTCAGCCCCCATGGGGGCAGATAGGCAGATGTTATTCGTATTTTAAAGATGATGAAACCGAGTCTCCCACAAATTATGTGACTTGGTCTAAGATGTGGTGCTATGAAGTGAAATAGGAACTGTGAGTTCCAAATCCAGGGTTCCTTCTACTAGAGCAACGATTTGGTGCAAATTACTGCTAGCAGTAATGAGCACTTTATCTGGAGAAGATTTTGAGTTTCAAGCAAGGTGCAGAGGTAAGATGAGGGGTTAGAGCAGATTATTTCCAAGGCCCCTAACCAGCTTTACGACTGTAAAAATTTAGAAACCTTGGCCGGGCACAGTGGCTCATGCCTGAATAAGCCCAGCACTCTGGGAGGCCGAGGTGGGAGGATTGCTCAAGGTCAGGAGTTTGAAACCAGCCTGAGCAAGAGTGAGACCCCGTCTCTACTAAAATTAGAAAGAAATTAATTGGACAACTAAAAATATATAGAAAAAATTAGCTGGGCATGGTGGCACATGCCTGTAGTCCCAGCTACTTGGGAGGCTGAGGTAGGAAGATCGCTTGAGCCCAGGAGTTTGAGGTTGCTGTGAACTAGGCTGACGCCACGGCACTCTAGCCCGGGCAACAGAGTAAGACTCTGTCTCAAAAAAAAAAAAAAAAAAAAAATTTAGAAATCTCTATTTTAATCACTTTGGTCACACTTCGAAAGCATACCTAAATGTTTACACTGTTATTTTAACAATGCAGTTGTTGTATCAATATGAGAAGCATACTAACAGTTTCTTGGCTATATTTCACTTCCTGGTATTTACCTATGCCTTAGATAAACCCATTTGCAAGGACAAAAGGCAGCACTGTTTGCTACAGTGACTATCTTAGGTTTAGGCCCAGGAGGGGGAAAAAAAAAATCAAACAATAGCAACAGTGTTAAATTGCTGCTCTTGAGAGACACTCTTTTTCTAAAGAGTGAAGAAGAAATCATTGAAGAGAATATACTTGCGATTCACAAATATTTTTCTCAACAAAGGAGGAATATTAACTGGCCACTGAATGGAAGACAAAAGTATCAGGTTGACTGAAAAAAAAAGAAGTATTAAAGAAGGAAACTGATTGAAATGAGCTCTCAACATTGAAGACTATCTATGAAATCAGGAGACCACAGTTAAGTTTTGCAACTTGCTCACTTAATTGAGCAAACAAAATGTTTAGAGATAATTTAAGATTACAGTTTGATTTTTTATGTTTCTCTCAGAAGATAAAGCAACTAAAGAATATATGAGCAGGTTACCTTGATCCAAGTTATCGTCTATTTCTTGGAATCTCACTCTTCGCTTAGATGGTTTCTGCTGCATTTGGGCAGGATGATCTCCTACAGTATCATTCCTCTTCTTTAATATAGAGACCAACCCTTCAGCAGGAACAACCTGTCAGAAGTTATAAGGACCATTTGTTATATTAAGGTGGGACATCTCAATGATATTTTACATGTAACTATAAAAAAGGTTAACAACAGATATTTGAATTTTTATTATAGAAATTCCTATAGAAAAAAACACAATCATTAAAATCTAATAGAATAAAACTTTCACTTCTACAAAGATGACTGACAAAAATGCAAGTCTAGAACTCTGCCTTCTATTTTTAGCCCCTGAACTGACTCCAGGGCCAGGCAGTGTGAACAGTGTGTGGCAGAATGGAAATCAGGAGCCTCCTCTACCTACCTCACTCAGTAGCTTACTCTCCCTATCATCTGTAAAATGACCACTCAGCCCCTCTTCGCTTAACCATTAGCACTGGGTTTTGATTTACAATACATGCTTATAATCCACCATTGTTTTTTTCATTCTTCAGCAATTTTTAAGAAATGAACATGTAACACTTAAAATATATCTGATATCAAACTTTTAACATCAACACAAATGTTGACCTCAGTTCCTCTGAGAAACTATGCATTGACTAGATAACGCTCTATTGCTCAAAATATTATATGGACTTCTCTTCTAGAATCTCTCTCAGAACCAGTTATATTAGGGACATATTACTTGAGACCAAAGGCCCACTGCCTATTTTTGTAAATAAAATTTAATTGGAACACAGACAAGCCCATTCATCTACATGTTGTCCATGGCTGCTTCGGGGCTACAATGGCAGAACTGAGCAGGTGCAATAGATCATAAAGTCTAAAATATTTATAATTTGGCCTTTCATAGAAGAAGTTTGGTGTCTAATACCTCTCAGACCCCCACTCTTACCCTTTCTATGTTGCCCTCTAGTTTTCACTTCGACCACCCTTCTCCTATGTCCCACCCCTTACTTAGAAACAAAAACAAAAGCCCTTGCCATTTAGGAGCTAAAAGACTCCAGATGCAGGAAGAGAGAGGATCAGGTGGAAGAGCCAGGAAGGGAAGCAGGAGGCCTTACCAAGGGCCCCCAAGTAGTAGGGTCAGTCACAGAAGTTTACCTTGTGAGTTGCCTGCTTGCTACAAGCTGTAGGTGATGACATAGGTGGGCATTGTGGGCCTAGCACTGTGGATGTCAGTGAGTGACTTGCTGGTATCAGATCACTGTAAGCTGAGGACTGCCTGTAATGTCATTTATCTCATCAATAGCATGAAATACTTAATATGATTTCCAGTTCCAGCCAGCTATCTCTGATAATGTGCTATGCATAAATATTATAGATTCTATTAGTCCTTTTTATAACCAAGGCTTTCAGGGCCAAATAACTAAAGATAGCCTTCTGCTGGGCTTCCCTGAACATGGGTCTACAGAAACGATTATCTCAAAAAAAAAAAAAAAATCAATAAGCCAGCAATTTATTCTTTTTATAGGAGATATGTATTTCAGATGTCCTTTGTCCTTGTTCTGAGAAAACTAAAGTACTTCAGTGGCACTAAAATGATATCTACAAATACGTAAAGGAATAGTCTTCCAAATCTTTCTTTAGAAAGCAACAACATCATTCAAGAGCCCCTGCGTACAACAAATGAAAATGATTTTACAAGCACCTTGCTGAAACAAAGAGGGAGAGTCCTAATAAGAATCTAGGCTGACGGCACGGCACTCTAGCCCAGGCAACAAAGTGAGACTCTGTCTCAAAAAAAAAAAAATCTAAAGAGCAATAGATGGAAAATGGAAATTAATCTTAATAATTATGTTACTACTAAAGACATATCATTGAAATTCTTTTTATTTTTAGTAAATATAAAAAAAGAAGAGAAGGTTCGTAGATTCACTATTTTCTTCATAAAATAAAGTCATACATTTACCAATGGTGAATTCATCTACTATGGGGGTTTTCAAGGTGCTGTTAACTGCTTAGAAAAACAATCCTATTAAGAACAGCTCTAAAGACGAGACCCAGAGGGGCATTACTGTTCCTTTTGTATTATATCTTTGTGATATGAAATTTGAATCTGTAAATTCAAGAAACAGATGCAAACCATAAATCAAAAGACACTGCAGATATAAATAACTGACAGACTGACAGAAGCTCCTGAAGTCATCTGAAAAGGCACAGAATGTGTCACTGGGACCAAGAGCTGGTCCTCGTGCTGCAGCTGTTAGGTGCCAACCTTAGCTCCTCCTCAGCCAAATCTGCAGTGATGTCTGGCTCTGTAAGTCATGCTGTTAAGGGATACAAGCCTTATTGGGTGGTCTAACCTCACTTACTATGGGTGGCAATGATTTTTCAAAATCTTTCCAAAGCGGGAAGAAGCAGAGTATGAGAACTCACAGTTGTGTGGGATGGGCTTTTTGTTTTGATATCCTTCCCCCCCAATCTATTAATTCTTGGCTAAAAATTTAACCACATCCTTTTTCTCTTCCACCAAAAACATGCTGTTTCAGCAGGACCTGCCCCAGTATCTGAAGCGAAGGAATGTGCTGTTTTCCATTACGTCACTTCAGTCTTGCTCAGGAATCTTCTCTAGGTTTTTCTGTTGTAACTGCCTCTGGTCCTACAGTCTATAGGTGGAGAACAAGGGACGGTGGGACCAAGTTTAGGCATAGGAGATGCAGGCCAAGGGGAACTCTTAGAAGACAGGTGGTGTGGCAAATAGAATTTATCCTTTGTGTTTTTGTAAGAGTTTAGGTCTTAGACCAACCCCTGACAGAATTCCTACTTACCACATCAGGCAGTCAAACATAAAGAGTTTTTAAGAAACAACTTTGGTGGAGTTTGCCTTAATTCCATGACTGAAGAGCAAGTAAGACAAAACAAGTCATGATCTTGGTTTTGGGTCTCACTCAAAAGACTGTCAAGTGTTTCTAAATAGATTGGGCTATTGATTTAGGGTACATAGCAATATATTTCCTCCAAACTATTCTTAAAAACATATCTTTTTTTTTTTTTACCATAATATCAGTACTAAAAGATGAAAAAATTTAAAATTCCAAAAAATAAAGCATTATAAAAAGGATTAAAAAATAAAGCTTTAAAACTCAATTGAAGCCAGGCATGGTGGCTCACGCCTGTAATCCTAGCACTCTGGGAGGCTGAGACAGGAGGATCGCTCAAGGTCAGGAGTTCGAAACCAGCCTGAGCAAGAGTGAGATCCCATCTCTACTAAAAATAGAAAGAAATTACCTGGACAACTAAAAATATGTAGAAAAAATTAGCCGGGCATGGTGGCGCATGTCTGTAGTCCCAGCTGCTCGGGAGGCTGAGGCAGGCGGATTGCTTGAGCCCAGGAGTTTGAGGTTGCCGTGAGCTAGGCTGATGCCACGGCACTCTAGCCCAGGCAACAGAGCAAGACTCTGTCTCAAAAAACAAAAAACAAACCCCCCCCCAAAAAAACTCAATTGAATTTCCCATTTCAATTACCAAATTCCTTTCCTAACCAAACAAAATATATCAAGCCCTTCCATTGAGAACAAAAAGAATGTCTGAGCTATCATTAATGTAATTGTTACTGGTGGCCGTCTATAAATAAACACAGAATTTTTAAAAAAGTCCATCTGACCTAGTCTTCTGTATTTGCAAATAAATAGTTTTCCCTGCACTTCCCCTCAAACATCAATGACCATCTTAAACAGCATTTTAAGAATGAACTGGTTGTAAAAACGAAATTATTTTGTAACTCTACTGGAATAGTAAATCCAAATGTGACAAGGGAAACATTCAGAAAGATAGTGCCTCCTCATAAAATTAAAGAAGAAAGAGATATCAAATAATATTCTTTTAATGATGTAAGTTTTTTTTAATCAATCCAGATTCTCGAGGTTAGTAAATTTTGAATAAGGAACACACACTTGGTTTCCAACTAACTTGAGAATTAACATTCACAAATCATATGACTAGATCATAAACACCTTACATGCCAGTGATTTCACCGTAGAAGCACATGTCAAATTTATCACTACTATTCTCACTCAAAAAACAAATGAAGTTCTCTGCCTACCTACTCCTTTAGATTTGGGTTCCCTTATAAGAACTATTATTTAGTGAATGTGTATGCTTTATGTAAAGACATTTACAAAACATGTCATTTAATCTTCACAAGGCATTATCAGCCCCATTTTATAGGTGAAGAAGCCAAGCTTAGAGAGTTTGAGTAACTTGCTTAAGCTTGCAGTGCCAATAACTGACAGAGTTTGAACACAAACTTAAGATTAGAGCTCTTGCCTTTTTCTTAATATGAAAAGATCTTACTAAATGCTTTCCCCAACTATTAAAATTTTGCTCCATGCCATATATTATAATATATAATTACAGTGAGATAAACAGAATTTGCAAATAAGTTTCTTTTGTCTTTCCAAAGTAGTTTACATCTCCAGCAAAAACTCTTATCCTACATATCACCCCAATTAAGAGATACTTACACTAATGGCTAAATTTGTCAATCTAGAAACATGCAGTTAGAGGTGGTTGGATGAAAGATCTTTTGTGTCATTTGATTAATCTGGAAGTAGATTAACGTAATGGTTACTACTACAGCAAACTGATAGAACAAGCCACTGCTGGACCAAGAGGTGCCAGTTATAGGAAAGCAAGCCATCTTCCAGAAAGAACAAGATGGTCATCTCAGACCTCACAACACAGCATCTCAGAATACTGAGATATGGAGAGAACGTAAAATAGGAAAAAACAAACTATGAAGCACACCAATGTTGAATTTGTAAAAGATTAATTTAAAAAGGAAAGTTTTTTGAAAAATAAAAATAGGAGTTTTACAATGTATCTAAGTTTCTACCTCATGTTTTTGTAATTTGTTTTGCTTCCTTAAAGGCATAATTTAGTAAGTACAAAACAGAAAAGGAAATGATAAGAATGTGAAGATACTATCCCAATTTGTAACCCCCAGAAAATCGTTTAAATAGCTGTCAGTTCAGTTACTTTACATCCCTTCACCCTGCTGAAATTCCTTCAGGGTCCTTACCAATATCTAAAACCATATTGTTTATTTTTATGTGAACTTGCTTATTATGTGTCTGACCCTCTAGAAAGTAAGCTTTATGAGAGCAGGGACTTGATCTGTGCTCACTGCAGTCTCCCTAGTTTCTAAGATAATAGTAGGTGCTCAATAAATATGACACAGAATAAATGAATATACAGATGAGCAGACAGAACCACGACGATTGCTGTTTCTACGATCCTTTGAGATCCACAGAATAGCTACCAATGTGATTTCATAAAACAGAAATGCTTAGTGCTAGCTTTCCATCTTTTTTTTGAGACAAAGTTTGACTCTGTTGCCCGGGCTAGAGTGCCGTAGCGTCAGCCTAGGTCACAGCAACCTCAAACTCCTGGGCTCAAGCAATCCGCCTGCCTCAGCCTCCCGAGCAGCTGGGACTACAGGCATGCACCACCATGCCCAGCTAATTTTTTCTATATATATTTTTAGTTGGCCAATTAAGTTCTTTCTATTTATTGTAGAGACAGGGGTCTCGCTCTTGCTCAGGCTGGTTTCGAACTCCTGACCTTGAGCGATCCTCCTGTCTCGGCCTCCCAGAGTGCTAGGATTACAGGCGTGAGCCACCGTGCCTGGCCTAGCTTTCCATTTTAACTTGGTAAGGGAATCCCACAGCAGCTAGTCTTAAAGTAACTTCCTCAATTCCAATGATCTAGCCAAGAAATAACTATCTCAAGTAATAGGTAGTGACAGGGACAAAAACTCACAGAAGTCACTTTCATTAGTTAGCTTCTCTAACTAAACAGCAATTTGGGCTGCCATTTTTCTCCCCACTAGACAGTGAGAGGTTATGTTCTCCCCTATATTTTGTTTCATATGAGACGTGTATTCCTGAAGACATCTACATAAACATTGCTAAACTAGACACAGGGCAGGGAACGTAAGTTGCCCTTTTCCAGATTAAAGACATAAGCAGTAGCAAAGTGGCTTCTTCCTCAACTTTTAGACATAATAAAATTATTTCTAAAATAGGCCGGGCACGGTGGCTCACGCCTGTAATCCTAGCACTCCGGGAGGCCCAGGCGGGTGGATCACTCAAGGTCAGGAGTTCGAAACCAACCTGAGCAAGAGCGAGACCACCGTCTCTACTAAAAATAGAAAGAAATTAGCTGGCCAACTAAAAATATATAGAAAAAATTAGCCGGGCATGGTGGCGCATGCCTGTAGTCCCAGCTACTCAGGAGGCTGAGGCAGAAGGATCGCTTGAGCCCAGGAGTTTGAGGTTGCTGTGAGCTGGGCTGACGCCACGGC
>CAUYRT010015761.1:0-31134 GCA_963574885.1 Lepilemur ruficaudatus | reverse complement strand
TTGGCCAATTAATTTCTTTCTTTCTATTTATAGTAGAGACGGGGTCTCACTCTTGCTCAGGCTGGTTTCGAACTCCTGACCTTGAGCGATCCGCCCGCCTCGGCCTCCCAGAGTGCTAGGATTACAGGCGTGAGCCACCGCAACCGGCCGAGTTTTTTTTTTTTTTTTTTTTAGATAAGGTCTCCCTCTGTTGCCCAGGCTGTAGTGCAGTGGTGCAATCATAGCTCACTACAACCTCAAACTCCTGGCTCCTGGGCTCAAGCAATCCTCCAGCCTCAGCCTGGGACTACAGGCTCATGCCACCACACTCCACTAATTTTTTAATTTTTTGTAGAGACAGGTCTTGCTATGTTACACAGGCTGGTCTCGACTCCTAGCCTAAGGCCACTGTAATTCACAATAAGGTTTCACTGACCAATACCTCTCCTTTAACCTAAAGATACTTCCGACTGGTGAAACTTTACCAGCAATAGGGGACAGGGAGCATAACTGTACTAGGCAGAATCCCAAATTCCTGATTTGCAGAACCCACCCCCTCTCCTTTGCCACCTGCCCCCCAGCCTCTGCTCTAACTTGGCTTCTCTCTTCCCTACCTGTTGTTCTGCCTCAGCCCTTCAGTCCCCACCCAGAGAGAAGGGGCTGTGACAATGGGTCTAGGTCTCTGCCTTCCACTTAAATCAACCCGGAAGCTCCTAAGATGTTACTGAAGTAAAGGTTTGCCCAGAAAAAGGTAGTCAGCAAAAAACAAGATAGTCCGATCTCTGAGTCATAATTCGATAATTTATTGCTCACCCAGGATGGCTGTTTATAGCTTAAGAAAAAACAATAGCAGGCCATCGCCCTCACCTGTCCGCCAGAGTATAGACCCTTGCCAATGCACCTTCATTCCTGCCATTTGATGAGCCTACTGAGCTGACAGTGCTGTGGTCTATGCAGGCAGAAATTTGTCTGACCCTGAGGTGGATCTTTAGTGCATTTTACAAACGAGGAACTGAGACTTAGTTAATTAGAACATGGGCACAAAAGTTTGAAATCGGTCATCCAGGATCAACCGCCAGGTCCTACAGACTCCAAACCCTGTGCCTGCCCGCCCTGCTTCTTGGCCGCAAGAGTGGGCCGCAGCATCTTCCAGAAGCACGTTCTCTGGAGCTCAGTGCTCATAGGTTGTCGAGACCCGTGTCCCAAGCTCCTCACTAACTGGATGAAACAGAGGCGCCGCACGAACGCGATTTGCCAGCTTTTCTAGTTCACAGCCCGCCGCTCGCGCTCGGGGACAGTTCACTGCGCTCGCACCGACCCCGCAGTGCCGCCCTGCGCGGAAGCCGAGGGGTCGGCGGCTGCAGAAGGGAACACGGAGCAGAAGCATCCACGCGAGGCCACGCTGATCAGCGGGAACTGGCTGCACTGACTCCCTCCGACCCGGCCCTAGGCCCCGGCGCTCGGGGCAGGAGGGGTCTCCGCCCCAGGCCAGGCCCAGAGCCGGCGGCGCGCTCCTCCGGCCCGGCGCACTGGCTGCCCTGCCTCCCCGGGCCCCCGCGCCCCCTTCTTGGCTTCCGGAGCGCAGCCGAGACGTGAATCCGGGGCGGTTGTGCGATCCGTGTCCCACCCAGACCTCACAGCCCCCTGGTCCCTGCCCAGCCCCACCGCCGTGTACTCCTCCACCTGCCCCGCAACTCACACAGCGCCCAGCACGGCCCCGCCTCTTCCGGTCCCGCCCCTTCCGGCCCCGGCTCCCGAGTGTTCGCTGATGCGGAAGTCCGGGAGCGCCCCCTGCAGGCCGCGCGCCACGCCCGCGCTCCCGGCGGGCACCTGGGGCATTCGCGCGAGGTTGGAGCCAGAGGAGGGGTGCGGCCAGGCTCAAGGAAAGCGGAAGTGTCAATTCCCCGGGCCCCTGAATCAGAAATTAGAGGAAGGGGGATCTATGTTTTTTGGAATCCCGCCGTGGATTCGCACAGAAACCAAGTTCGAGGCTCCCTCCTGGACGACGCATCCCGGGGGCGGAGACGCAAGATGAGCCCTTTGGATGCAGGAAGAGAAATTAAAGCCTCTGCTTACCTTTGTTATCTTAAAGTAGGCGTCACTGATATTTAATATTCAGATTGGCGGCCCGAGAGTTCCCTGGGGTACAGAGCGGCTCCACCAAGGTGCCCAGGTGTCCTGGGTGCCGAGCTCTGCAGTTGTCACGTGGAATTAGCATTGAGTTTTAGTTAAAAATCACATAGCTTAAAGCAGCCTAAAAGAGGCCGAGAAAGAAACTCCCAAGTTGGAAACATGACTAAAAACAACAGCGCAAGCTGAAGCCTCCACCTAGGGCATTTTGAAGTAAAAAGGATGATCTGACGCGGTCTGCCCCTAAAATGAGAAATCAAGAGTGCTGTTTGAAATGTGCTTTACAGCCAATTAGCTCATGACAGAATGATTACTATCCACGCGCTGGAGGTGCACAGAGCTTGGAGACCGGAGCCGGTGCTCTTCTTTCCACTGGCGTGGTGCCTCTGGCTGCTCCAGAGCAGGGGTCCTCAACCTATGGTGAGTTGTAGATTATTTCATTACATATTACAATGCAATAATAGAAACAAAGTGCACAATAAATGTAATGCGCTTCAATCATCCCGAAACCATCCCACTTCACCCAGCCTCAGGTGGAAAAATTGCCTTCCATGAAAACGGTCCCTGCTGCCAAAAAGGTTAGGGACCACTGCTCCAAAGCACTTTCACCACGCTGCTGAATACTAATCCTGCATCCGAGAGCAGTAGGCTGCAGGGGAAAGTTTAAAGAAATGAAGGCTTAAGGAGATAGATACAGCGATCACAGCAGGTTGGACCAGGTCGCCTCCAGCCTCTTCAGGAGGGCAGCCTTCTGGGGCAGTACTTGCTTCTCCTCTGCCACCATGAAGGCGTTCCAGTCACTGACCTCTAGGGTCCTCCCTCTCACAAGCTAGGAGCCAGGGCAAGCCCAAGTCAAACTGCGGCTGGGGCTGAGAAGCGTCATTTTGTTTTGTGAATAAAGGAAGAGAAAATACTTGCTATTAGAACTGACAGAGATTATTTGCTTGGCCAAACTTTGGTCAGGTTTCTGAATCTTCTGCTAGGCCCACTTCCTTGTAAAATTCAGTGTTGGTAAGAACCACACCCCCATCCTAGATGATATCTCATCACCCTGGGTACCTTATCGGTGTCCTCATCCTCCTCCACCAGGTGATGTCTGACCACCCTGGCCTGTCTCAGCAAGAATCCCGTTAGGTCGGTTTAGCCAGAGTCCCCTCATCCCTGATGCTTCCTCTGAGCAATTTTCTATCCACGGGCCCCCACCCTACTCCTTGGCTATAAATTCCTACTGGATCATGCTGTATTTGAACTTGAGCCCACTGCAAGACCTCGTTGCAGTGCTCCCTATACCTATTGAGGTAATCCTGAATAAAGTCTTCCTTACTGTGCTTTAATGAGTATCATTACTTTTTTTCCTTAATAGTACCACCCCCTATGCATCTCTCCTTAAAACCTCTTTTAATAGCCAGCTAGAAAATGAGGCCTGAAGAGCAGACAACAAGCCTGTCTTCCTTAAAAGCTTTGTTTGAAGGGAGAGAAACCCATCCTCCCTCCCCCAGGAGGGGTAAGGAATCAGAGCTATGTGGTTTGCATGGATTGGAGTCAACACTTGAAGCATTTAAGGGGTTTTTTGGTCTTTAAACTGACAGATAAAATTGTGTTTATCATGTGAGGTAATGCCTCTGTCAATTAGCTAGATTTAGTCCTCCCACAATGTATATATCCTTAAAAAAGACACCATGTTGAACTCCTGAAGCATTTGAATGCCACGCTAAGGGGCTGGATTTTGGCCTGAGTCCCTGAAGCAGAAGCAGCCAAGTGCAGGCAGGTACCTGAGGAGAGGGCAGGAAATGGGGACGTGTGCGGCCAGAGCAGAGAGTCAACACCTGGCCAGGTGCAGCTCAGAGGACTGAGGCTTGGACTGGCTTGATGGTTTTCTTCTATGCCACCTTCACCCAAGGTAACAGAGGAGTCTTGCTTGGGTTCTTGGGTAGATGCTGAGCAGGTAGTTGAAGCAGAGATAAGTTTAAGTTCTGACATGCTTTATTTGAGGATGAGAGCTTATCCTAGAGCGGGTAAGATGTAGGACAGATAGGGACACTAGGGCTTCAAGTGTTCTTTGTGTCTGCAATCCTTAAAGCCATTTCAGCAAGCTGTGGAGACTATATTGAGAGGAGGGAATGGAATAATAAGACAGAGAAACTTCAAGATGAAGAGAGGAAAAGTTAAACAAATTCCCAAATGAAACCCATGACCACTTCTTAAATGTCCTACAGAATCCCTGGGTGAGATGAATAAGGTTGCTGTTTCGATGCAGATGAGGAAAGTGATATAATAACACATGGAGAAGTCTTGGTTTCTTCATCCAAGGGAAGGATTACCAAAGTGGAAATGAGTAAAAATGGGTAACTATTTACTACTAAGTCTCTTGTGTTTTCCCATAATCAAGCCACAGAAATTCCTCCCTACTTTTCCCTCAAAACCTAGCAGAACGGAGCCAAGGCTTGTACCAATTTCTCTGTGCCTTTTCCAAAGTAAGTAACTAGGAATATTCCTCCTTTCAGGCCTGCACCCCCAGAACTGGGCTGGGAGGCTCTAAATTGAATCATGGCTGCAGCCTTCCCCAGCTCAGGGACAAGCTCACCCCTGCCAAGTGTCAGAGCCCAAGGCCCAGGCCCACCATCCTGCATGACTCCTCCTAGGAGCGGCTCTCCAGTTCCTCACTTTGTGGGAACATCTGCCTCTCCCAGGTCCCACCCCAGCCAGGGAGTAGAGGGCAGGCCTCTGGCAGGGGCGTGGACACAGCTGGTCAGGCTCAGCTGAGCCAGAGCTGGGCTGGCCTGAACCCCACAGGCCCACTCCGATCCCCTTCCCACCCACCAGCAGGGGGCACAGGCAGCTGGCACCATCCACCTTGGATGTTCAGCAGAAGGAATCAGGGGAGCCACCAAATGAAAGAGGTGCCCTTGGCCATCCCTAATCCAAAAACCCGAAATCTAAAATGCCTCAAATTTTGAAACTTTCTGAGTGCCTACATGACACCACAAGTGGAAAATTCCACACCTGACCTCATGTGATGAGTTGCAGTCAAAACTTTGTTTCATGTCCAGAATTATTTAGAATGCTGTATAAAATTGCCTTCTGGCTATGAATATAAGGTATATATGAGATATAAATGGATTTTGTGTTAAAACTTGGGTCCCTTCCCCAAGATATCTCATTATGTATTTACAAATATTCCAAAATCAAAAAAAATCCAAAATTTGAAACACCTCTGGTCCCAGGCATATCGGCTAATGGATTCTCAGCCTGCCTGGAAAAAGCAGCCACCCGGATGGGAGGGTGGCCAGCAGCAGAGGCCTTGGCCCCTACCCTCAGCCTGAGAAGCTTCTGTAACAAAAGCCACCAATTTTCAGGGAAGAGAAAGAACACTCTCTGGCCTTGACTCGAGCCCAGAGAAATAGGAACCTCAAAACGTCAGTTACCCAGCAGAACTGACAAGAGCCGTGGGCCACATCCCACCCCTGTGGCAAAGCAACAGGCACAGCTGCGGAAGTGCAGCCTCGGGCCGCAGGTGCGTAAGGACTGGGGTGCGCAGACCAAGGACAGGGAGCCCCCAGCTGACTCCTGCCAGGGCAAAGTGACTTGCACATCCTAGAAAGACTCCAAGGGACCACAAGTGCATTCTCTTTTTTAAAAAAAGAAGAAAAATGAGCAAATATATACAAAATACTGTCAATTTCTCCTGGACCAACACAGCAGCTGTTGCAGTGTTTCTCCTTCCTCCAGAGCTTTCCTCTGAAGCATGCGTCTGGCACAGTCCACAACACTGGTCTCTGGGAAGCACAAGCCACCTGCTCCACGTAACTCCCACGCAGTCACCGCAGCTGGGCAGTGCCTGAGCCCCTCAGACAGTCTCTTCCTGAAGACCTGCTGCGCCAGCAGGTGTCTGCCAGTGAAATGCCCTGTTTTCCACCTTGTACCTCCCCCACGCCCCAGGATAATACTGCATCTGTGGGTGTCCCTCAGGGCAGGGCCATCAGAGTTTATGGGCCAGGAGGGTGGTGAGCTTGATCTTGCCGTCCATGGAGGCGGTGAGGCAGGTCCCGCAGTCCATGGCAGTACTCCAGTCCACGGTGACCACAGGGGCCCGGTGGCCACCCAGGCTCAAGCAGCTTTCCAGAACCTTCTCGTCACCACCCAGCTGCAAGAGGACAGGTGAGAGGAAGAGGTGTCAGCAGACACACTCACAAACACATCCACCACGTCCACTTTTGGTGGCCAAACTGTCTTTAGCCTAGGGCCACCCCAACTTCCTTGAGGCCAGGCACAGATGCCCACCTTTCCACCTTTCTATCTTTCCAGAAAGTCAGTTTAAATTCTTGAACTAGGAAATGCCTTCACCTTTCCAACTACGATTAGTCCATCTGAAGTGGAAAACAAGTACCTAAGAAGCTCCTTAAAAGATGGAATTTTCTCTGTCGCCTTGAACTTGCCATGGGCTAGGGCCTGCTGCACACCCCCGCGGCTGCTCTCCGACAGCATCACTCCGCTACCCGGCAGCTGCTCGTGCATCTGCTTATTTGTTTGCGGTCCACTTCCCATGCTAGGGACCGCAAACCACTCCAGAGCATGGGCTCAGCCATCCTGCTACATCCAGAGCAGCGCATAACATGGCTCTCCTACCCCGCCAGCTAGCCGGAGTCAGACAGACACTAACGGGGGAGAGGAAGTAGGAGCAAACTGAATTACCAACACCACTACATATAACAACACCCGTGAGCAAGGGGCATGAGAAAACACTTATAAAAATCATAAATAACAGATTTTCAAAATGGAATCTGAAGCCCTGTATATTCCTTAAGTAATTAGACTCTATTATTGACACTCTAAAAATCATACAGAGGAAAATCTTTCAATCCACTAATTGGTTTTAGAGCAAGTGTGACTGCAAATCATATAAACTGATCCGGGCAAATGCCAAGAGCTACATGACTAAAAATAAAATACATATGTATACACACGTATTGACATAGCCACACAGAAAGCAAGTTACTGAATAGCCCACCTGAAACTCAACTAACACAATAAAATAAAATCAGGCTTGTAAAATGAAAACTTTTTATAGTATCTCCACTGGGAGATAAGTAGCTATGAGAAAAGATGTAGCTAATTTTTAAGGCGAGGGCAAGAGCCACTAGAGTCATCACCCTCCGTAGAAGAGGGAAGCCTCAGCCCAGACCCCACTGCACACGCTTCAGGCCACAGTCTAGAAGGCTCCTCGTTTCCCACCTCAGCACCCGCCTCCCCCACACCATGAGCTCTCACTGGCCTCTGCCCAGGTGGGGCCCCAAGGCCTTCCTCCTATCTACCCGATCCTCCTCCTCCTGGTTCCAGAGCCTCCCGGGGTCCTCCCTGAGGATTCAACCCACACTAAGAGCTTCCTTCGCTCAGAACTGCTCCACGCTGTGCTGTTCCCCACTGTCGGCCCCGTGCCTCTCTCTAACTTGAGCGTGTGCCCCGAGAGAGCAGACATGATAGCTCGGTGCCTAGTCCAACACCCGGCACGCAATTTCTGTCCACAACTTATGCTGTTGACTGACCCGTGAGCTGTGGCAATGAGAGGTGCTGAGAACATTCCACCTGGTATGACTCTCTCTGCCTACACCAACACCACCATCTGGCAAATAATTACAAATTAACACTGAGGCTGAGAATGAATTCACTTGGTACAGACACAGGAGCTTAGGCTACAACACATATCCTCATCTAGTCTATTTGATGATGCTAGTAAAATAGAAGACACACACTTTCACATAATTATATTTTAAAAAGGACATGGAACAAAAGCTCTAACTTGAGAATTTAAACAAATGTGTAAGCCGAGGGACAAAAACAATGTGGATACTCACATTATGGTTTGACAAATCAAATGCTCGAATTCTGTCTCAAACATGGACTGGACTCAAACAAGGTACTTGACCCACGGGACATCCAGTAAAATAACAAATCCATATGAGATTAGAGTAACTAAAAAATCCAGCTGGCTTGGACCTCTTTGGGGGCATGTTTCCCCGACCCCAACACTTCCCAACTCTTCTTATTCCTTAACATTTTCTATAATAGGTGTTATTCCCAAGGAACAGAGGCAGGAAAAGGGCAGAATCTTGTCCCAGATGAGCAGAGGGGACGGTGCCTTGTGCTCCACCCCATCTTCTCCACCTGAGCGGAGAAGCAGCCCCGCCCAGCTCAAAGCAGGGAGACACTGGCCACCCTGTGTCAAAGGCATCTCCACTGGCCAGCAGCATGGGGACACGCTCAGAGAGCTATGCTCAGCCAGGCCACAACCCAGACCTCCAGGGAGGAAGCCTCTGCCCACCACAACACCCCACCCAGTTACCTTGTAGATGACGCCCCCCGTGGCAGAACATGTCAGCATGTAATTGCCCTCTGAGTCAAAAGCGAAGAGTCGGCCCCTGGGGACTTGAACCTGCTTGTAGCCGCTGTATCCGGACAGCACAAAGGGGCCGGTGGCGTCGGAGGGGAGGCCATACTCAGACACCTTCAGGCCGCTCTTGTGGATGTTCCACTGGATGAACTGCAGTCACAAAGCACAACCAGAGTGCTCTCTCAGCAGAGCCTGGCCAGCGGCAGCCCAGGGCCCAAGCCTGGAGGGAAGAGCGGGGACAGACCCCGGAGCAGAGGCTGGCAAAGGGGACCCGCCTCCCTGGGGCACAGTTCTGGGACCTTTGAAAAGGCCTTTCAACTGCCAGAGGCAGAAAAGGGGTTCAGGTGAGGGGTCCCCAGGCCACCCCCAAGTCCCATCTCTCGCCAACAAAATCTAAGCATTTTTTAAGGAAGAAAATCTAGAAAAACAGTCAGCAAGCTCCCATCAAAGTCCAACAGGAGAGAAAAAGGGACAGCAACTGGCTTTGCGTGGATTTCTGGTCTCAAGCAGGCGGAATGCTTCAAGTGCCGCCATGATGATGATGATGATAATGATTATCATGGTCATCATGATCAGAGTTAGAAACCACCTAGATTTTTCTATCTTAGGAACAAGGTAGAGAGGGCAGATTCCAAATACATTTCCAGTTTCTCAGCAGTCCCATTAGTTGAACACTGAGTGACGCAGTGGGAAATTCGGCTTCATTCACCGCGGTGCGCACAACACATGAGCCTGCCCCACGGCCAGCTGCTTGGCAGTGACCACCTCTTCACCAGGAGTCCTACCCACACAAATAGGAAGGGAAGCTTTAATAATCCCTTCCCACACTTTTCAAACGAGGAATTTACTTTATAGTTCCTGTTTTCAGTGGATAAGAAGGTGCACAATATCAAATCCAAAGGCACAGGAGGGCGAGCGTGGAAAGCTGAACTGTCCCTCACTGCTGCCTGCTGCCTGGCCGCCTTCCCAAGGCAACACTGTTCCCACCCCCCAGTGCACCTCCACAGACGCAATCTATGGGGAGGCATTTGCTTTTACTTTCATCTTTTTTTCTGGCTTCCTTCTCATATGTCTGGACTCTGCTCAGGCCTGTACGCTTCTGGGGAACTGTCCCCAGCCCCTCAGCAAACTACAGATCGAGGAGTGGTCCCGAGACCACCCAACACCAAGCTCACCAAAGCGTATCTGAGCCCCAAATTGGACCCCATCCATGGTGAGATGAGTTACTTTTGCTACAACAGGGAGAAAGGTCGTGGCACTCCCTTTCATAAGGATAGCCAACTCTCAGTGAACTCATTTAGACCACACAAAGGATCCTATGAGATGCATTGCTATTTTATCCCTATTTTACAGATGACAAACTGAGGCAGAAATAAGCCGAAAGTCACAGAGCTGGTAAACAGTATGGGTGGGACCTAAACCCGGCCCGTTGTGTGATCCTGGTGCTCTCTCATCTGAATCCTCGGTGCCTACCTTCCCATCCTCACCGATGCTGTACACAGCATTCTCGTCGTAGCTGAACTCCACGGAGTAGACCTCCCCGCAGTGGGCCCTCCAGCTCATCGCACACTCGTGCTGCTGCATGTCTGTGGCAACGAGACACTACCACTCAGGTTCTGGCCTGGGCACTGAGGAAGGCATCTGCCTGCAACAGGAGGCCCCTGGCCCTCTGCTCAGGGGTGACAGCTGTTCTGGAGGCCAAGTGCCTGCTGGACCCAATGGGTATCCCTGCCCCTGCCCCTGAGGTCAGGCTGCCTCTAAACTTCGCAAGCAGCTTCCTTCGCCGGATCAAAGGAAGATTCGAGAGTCTCCCAACGGGAGCTGCAGCTCTTCTGGGGAGCCCTAAGTCTAGGGGGACACTCGAGCACCTGCCCTCTGTAACTTCCCCCAGGGTACCCTGGGGATCCTTTGAAGATACAGTCCAGACCTGGGGGTGTGTCCTGGGGACAGGGCCTAGCCTAGGGATTTGTAAACAGCACACCAGATGGTTCAGATGCCTCTGGTTAAGGAGCGCCATTCTGATGCTTTTGAGGAGAATGAGCTGCCAGCAGCAGGCAGAGAGGGTGGCATTACTCTCCTGTGTCCTCCTGGATTCCACATAGGTGTTGAGGATTCTGATGGAACAGCTTGAGACCCAGGACTGTAGTGCTCCACCCCCACCCACATCTGCTGACACTAACCACGTGCAAGTTGATTACCATAGGTGTTTTGAAAACTCTGATCAAAGTTAAGCACTAGTACGTACATCTGAATCAGGATTTTGCAATAGCTTCTAATTGCCAAAAATCCAACTCTCTTCCCTGGGAAGTCAGAGGAGGGGACAAGGATTGCTATAAGCACACTTGCATACCAAACAAGCGGATGACACCATCAGCTGCCCCTGTGACCAGCAGGTTCCCATTGTGATTAAAGGCTGTGCAGTTGATAGCAATGGGTTCTGGATCCAGGGAGAACTGGAGCTATTAAAACAAAACAAAAACATAACCCATTACCAGACCTTCACCAAGCCCAGGCATGCTGCTTATACTCCAATGCAGACACATACATAGGCGTCCCAGGCTGGGTGGATCTCAGCCTTTGCCAAAGTGCTGTGCCTGTGACCTTCTGAGCTCTTTCCAGGGCAAAGTCTCTGTGCCGTAGAACATTCTCGTTTCCATGCAGACAATAATCCAGGCTTGCTCAATTATAAAATGAGTTATCCACATCTTGGCATCCTACACTTCACCCAGAGTGCATTCCAAACTAATTCTTATTGAAAAGTCTTATGGCCAGCAGGAAATAACACTTCATCAACTGCCTTTATGACAGTCACCCCTAGAAGACTGCCTGTGCCAGGGTCATGTGGCTGCTCCATTCCCTTCCCATCAAGCCCTACGGCCCCCACAGAAACTCTTGGAAATACAGCAGCAAACAAAACAACCTCACAGAACTTAAGGTCTATTAATTAATCAGATAATTAATGAAGGCTATCATTTCAAATATGGAACTCCAGGAACCCTAAATAACCCTCCTAAAAACAGAAACACAAGATAGAATGTTATTTAACACACACACACACACACACACACACACACACATACACAGTGCTGAGCTAGCAAATAAAGGAGTCATTTGAGGCCAAAAATGAGGGACAGCAGGAGTCCAGAGAACTAGTCACCTCCCTAGGTGGCTTTCACTATGGGCCAGTCATCGAATCCAGGTGACCCAACTTCCCACTGTGACAGCCACGCAGAGGTTGGGGGCCTAGAGACAACAATGTAAGACCTGCCCAGGGTCAGGTGATGAGAAACTATCAGGTAAAGCTGAGACTCCAAAGAGCTGTACCCTCAGTGGGGGAATGAACTAGAAATAAACCAACAAGAAAACTTACCCCTCTGCAAATCTGTAACCACAAACTGGCCCTGACATGACCCAAATTCACAATCCCTCTGTAGGCTGAGAAACCTCAAGCGGAGAATTTATTTTAAAGTTGGCAAGAGTTGGCAGTGCCCGCAGGCATCTGGCAAACGTGAATACAAATCTCCAGAGAAACACAGCTCCAACCCAAGCCTCAAAATGTTCCCGAGGACAAAGGTCCAAGAAACATGAACCCACAATCAAAATTCGTAAGACAGGAAAATCAGGCAACTGGAGCACGTGCCCACAGGAACAGCAGAGTCAGATGCACAAAGACTTGATATATTAGAATGACCAGACAGAATATACAGTGAGAACATCCAAAAAAAAAATGTTCAACAAAATAAAAGAAGGAATTGAAAATATAGATAAAAGCCAAGTGTGGTGGCGCATGCCTGTAGTCTCAGTGACTCGGGAGGCTGAGGCAGGAGGATCGCTTGAGCCCTACAGTTTGAGCCTGCAGTGAGCTGTGATCACAGCACTGCATTCCAGCCTAGGCATCAGAGTGAGACCCTATCTCTAAAAAAAAAAAAAAGAAAATATAGATAAAAATGGGAGACTGTAAACATGATGAAGCAGGTTTGAAAAAATGAAGTTGAGCCTCTAAAAATGAGAAATACAATAACTGAAATCAATATTCTAATAGGTTCAGTAGAAGATTAGATGCAGTGGCAGAAAGAATTAGCAAACTCATAAATCTGAAGAGACTATCATCAAGAATGCAGCAAAGTGAAACAAAAAAAGACAAGAAAAGTTCTAGCACATATATAATTGGAGTTCCAGAAGGCAAGAGATAATCAGAGAACTGTTAATACTGGAAAAAACAATGACTCAGAATTTTCCAGAATTGCACAAAGACACAAATCCCCTGATTCAGAAAACCAAACAAATCCCAAGCAGGACTTCAAAAAAACTAAATCTTAAAACTTAACAAAAAGAAAATCCACACCGTGATACCCAGATAAGAAGATCCTAAAAGCTGCCAGAGAGAAAGACAACTGACAAAACAATGCCAATTATGCTGACAGCTAACTTAGTTTCAGCAAAGGTCACCAAAGGATACAACCAGGTCAGAGTGAGGAGAATCAGTGTTCAACCTAGAATACGATAGAACATTCTAGAAAAATACATATTCTATGGTCCCATTGATATGAAGTTAGAAAACATGCACAACAAATCTATGTTGTTTATGGATATATATTAATGTAGTAAATGTAGTAAATTCATTGTTAAAATGTAAGGCAACAGTAAGCCAAAATTCAAGACAAGTTCTCTCTGGGCAGGGGAAGGAGATGGAGATTGCGGAGGGGCACGCAAGAGCTAAAAAGTACTGGTAATGTTCCATTTTTACTGTGATGGGTACATGGATGCTCATTTAACTGCTTTTCCTCACATTACACCACATACCCATGATTTCAATATTCTTTTGTATGTATTCGGTATTTAATTAAAAATGTGAAAATCACAAGTAAACAAAATTACGAATTGTGATAAAAGCTTTGGAGGAAAATAGGAAGATGCCAGGAACTATGAGGCACTGAGTTGAACTGGTGTAGAGGACAGTGGGCAGGCCACAGGAGGGCCACCAGAGGCCGGTCCAGAGGGTGTTCCTGGAATGCAGGTTGTGTTCAGACTGGAAATGCACTGATAGCATTTGCTCATGGACGGATTGTGTGAGCAGAAGGAGAAGGCGGGGTCCTGGAAGATCCTCAGTTTCTGAAGGGGACATGTTTGCCAAAGTGAGGAAAACTGCAAAAGGAGGGACAGATGTGGCAGGGGGTGGAGGCCAAGAATTTGGGTGTCGCCCTGATTGGCCTAAGAGACCTCTCCATGGGAACAGAGACTGTTTCTACAGGCAGACGCAGGAAGGCACAATCTGAACACCCGGAATGCGGCCCATCGGATGCAGGGACCCTGAGTGTGCCCGGCAGCATCAGGAAACAATGTGTTCAACAGAACAGCCACACCGCTTTTGAGCGCTGAAACTAATAATTTTAATAACAAGCATCTCTGCCTTCTAAACAGGTGAGTTTAACACGATTAAATCTCTCTGGGGCTTAGGGTGGCAGCTGCAAGCATCTATTACTATTCTGGGGGAACATGTCCTCGGCTCCGTGGACAGTGGCCAGGCTGTCTAGTCAGCTGTCACTTCTCATGAATACACACGTGTCCTCACTACTGCTGGCTGCTACTGCAATTCTCATGCAATTCTAACTTAACAGGGATTCAGGCAGCATGAGTCCTCTCCTAAAAAATAAACCACAAGGGCCCTCTGGTATGTTCTGGGTGACTTCTAAGTTTCTGGCACAATTCTGAATGACTTGAGTTGCTAACAACCTGCCCAGCTGGAGTCTACTACTTTTCAACACTTAAACTTTTTAAAAAATCTGAGAAGACCAAAGCGAAAAACAGGGAAGAGACTCATCAGAAACACAGGGGAGCGCGGACAGTGTGTCCCGCCACGGGGAGACCTGCGGGGCAGGGCCCATACCTGCTGCTTCATGGTTTTCGTGTCCCACAGCAGCAGTTTGCCAGGAACCTGGTTCGTGCCCTTGCTGCCGATGTCAGGTGCCGAGCAATCCACCTGGGAAGTGAGGCCCGGGGCTGCGGCCGAACAGACGAAGGAGGCCCCGCTGGGACTGCACGCGAGGGACAGGATTCTGCAACACATGTGGGCCGGGTCAGACCCTCCACCTGCCCCCAGAGGGAGGGCACATTCGGCTCTGAGGCCGAATCCAGGCCCCACAGAACGTGGGGCACTAGGCCCCGCGGAGCACACATGGCAGCCTGCGGCCTTGGGGGGCCTCCAGCTCACCTGGGCATGTCGTCGTTGATGCTGATTTCACAGAGATTCTTCTTGGCTTCTGTGTCATAAAGACGCACCGTCCCCATACCGCTGCCCAGCAAGAGCTGGAACAACAGGAGGCAGGAGGAGAAAAAAACAGTGCAGAGTCAGGCTGGGTCAGGGGGTCCAAAGAGGGGGCCAGGCTGGGCAGGCTACAGGGCTGAGGCGGCTCCTCCACTCATCCGGGTGGCTCAGGGGAAATCTGACTACAACAGACCTCACTTAAAAATCAAATAAAGACATCAGAGCTGACCTTGAACAGAAGCAAAACCACAAAAAGCATCTGTGGAATGAGAGAGATGCATCACCCTGGATACACCTGGAAATGTTCTGGTTGGTTACATGAGACCCTCCGATCATCCCCCTTCTTCGGTTTTAAACCCCAGCATTCCAACCCTTCCTTCTCGCTCCTCTTCTGTCCACCACCCCTCCCTGGGTACTGGCCCAGCCAGTCACGGAGCCTGGGGGCTTCAGCTGCCTCTTCAGGGGACAGCTCTGGCTCTGGGCCTACAAAGACCTCCAGAAAAGAAATAAAAGTGGCTATCCTGCCTTCAGGGACCTGAGACTTATTTGGTGAAAAGCCTCAAAGATAATAACAAATACCACCAGAAGAAAGCACCAGAAGCAGCTCAGGTCTGATGGTATCCCCAGGAGTATTAGGGAGGCTGTGACCTTAGCATTCGCTTGGCAAATTGACACTGGTGCAGGGAAAGCCCTGAGACCCTAGCCCATGAGGACAGTTCCTTCAGCTGCCATAAAAAAAGGGTTTGCCCCTTGGGCTACATGGTGTGATCCTCAAAAAATGGAGCAAAAGAAAAAACAATAAATCAATTTTACCTCCTTAACTACAAATCCTATCCAAATATTAGAGTCCAGAGGGAAAAGGAACAGTGTACTATTCGTGGGGGCAATTAGACCCGTGGGATCCACCAAACAGAACACCATTCCTTCACCAGTGTAAGTTGCCTCCTGTGGGGCCTGGCCCAGAAGGGCTCTCGGTGGGCAGGGGCAGAGCAGAGACCGTGGCTAGAAACACAGACAGGTGGGGGCCAGCAGGCAGGTGGTCCGTGGGGCAGACCACCACAGACAGGCAGAAGCTGTGTTCTCCAGGTCCCCCTGTGGCTCGTTTCAATTCTTGTCAACCAGTAACCTCACTGCCACCCCAAAACAGGAGGCTGCTGGGCCAGTCCTGGAAGTGTGGTCCCTGAGTCCCTGAGCAATTCTTCAATGGCAAAGGGAGCCCATAGGCCAACGTGACTCACCAGTCTGTCCCGCTTGGTGGCCCATTCTAAAGACAGCAGTGGCGACTTGGAAATGGAGGATGCTTTGGTCTGCATGATGGGGTTGAAGGACCACACTTTGATGACCCCATCTACGTCTAAGCTGGCGACCCTCCTCCCAGAGCAATCCACCCTGCGATGGAAGAGAAGGGAGCATCATCACCATCCCAGCTCAGTCCCCATCCTCCTCAGCTAGTGCCAAGAGGATCGCTCCGACTTCCCTACTGTGTTGAAAATATTCCCGAGAGGCCTACATTCAACGGATGGGTATGGACTATTTCTGGAAATATTCTTTCATTCGTCTAAGAAATACTTAAGTGCCTCTCCTGGTCAACACTAGGCACAGAACCATGGGCCAGATTCCCAGGGCGCTACCCCCGGGCAGGCATGGAGATTCAGCCTCCCCAGTCACACTCCAGAACAGCCCCAGGGCTGAGGCAGGGCTGTCAAAACAAGAAACCTGCCTATCTTCTGGAAATTACACTCTGTGAGGGTTTGTTCTTAAAAGGTCATGATTTCACCATGTTTAAGTAAAAACTTATAAATGGTAAATATTTACCTAAAAATAACAATATAATGTACATTGAAATTGAGTGAGTTTAGGTGGTTAAAATAAAGGGTAACTTGTTCCTAAAACTCAGAGAAACACGATTAGAAAGGACAGAGAGGCCGCCAGTCCAATGGCAGCTCAGAGCAGGATCCCTGTGACTCTTCAGGGTGATCATGGCCCTCTAGGGACCATCCCTCCATCTGCACCCCCATCCTCCCGTACCCCGTGCCAGTCACAGCTTCACATGCGCTGCCCGAAAGTCCAGGCTACCCTGCGCTTTCCCTGGTGGGCCACCGGCCCCAGGCCCAAACCCACCTGCAGTGCATGATGGACGAGTGGTGCTCCCCGTACTCCTCCTGCCCCAGCACAATGAAGGGCTGCTCGGGACGGACCCCTCCACCCTCGGGGCCTGCCGCAGAAGCCCGAGTCAGCGGCTCCACCGGCTCCATGTGGAGCTCGGGGCAGGCTTCTGCCTCTGGGCCACTGGCTTCCGGCTTCTTCTCTGCACACTGTCGTAAGCAAGTGGCACAAGTCAGCTGGGAAGGGGTCCCCCACACTGGGAGCACGCTGCCAGATGTCTAGGTCGCAGCACGCCAGGGGTTCTAAGTGGTTGCGGTTTTGTCTAACTCTGCACAGCAGCAGAACTCAGAGGAAAGGCTGCATGGGTGTCCCCGGGGACATTTGGGACATGCCATACCTGGGAAGCGTTGGTAGAGAAAAGCTCCTTCCTCTCCTTGCCATGGTCCTGCAAGCGCCGCTGCCGGTGCTGTGACCAGCTGGACTCCCCAGTGGCCAGGCCACTGAGGAGGCTCTTCCCATCCTTGGCCCCGTACATCAGGTCCTTTCCCTTGGTGGCCTAGAGGACAAGAAGCTGGCTGGGAAAATTGTCTAGCAGTCTGCCCAGGGCGTCACAGCTGGACCAGGAGGACAGCAAGAGCCAAGGTGTGCATGGCTTCTCTACCCAACAGCTCCCAGGTGAGGTCCTCCGTGGCCGGGCAGAGCAGGTGCTTCAGAAAGTGCTGGCTCAGCCGGAGAATGAGGTTGTAAGCTTCCTCCTTTCTGTTCTCTACCCATTAAGAGCAGGCCAGGTCATCTGCAGTCCTCACCCTATAACCTCTCTCACCTGGAGATATTCCTGGGTGGATGACAGTTTTCTAAAATAGTGAGCCCCTGACGAGTGAGGATATCTCAAAAGCCTGGAATAGCTATTATGCAGGTTTGACAGATTTATCAACCTGACCAAGATATCTTCAAACTGGATTTTTGAGAATAAAAGGAAAAAAGAACCCACATAATATTGCACACTAGATTCTGTGAAGGTTACATATGAGAGCAAAAGAAATAGCACAGAGAAGGTCTCAGAGGAACTAAACTGATAGATTTGCTAATACTTAGGCTCAGGAGCCTATACGTAGACAGAATGTAGACAGAAAAGGCAGCAGTTCCCAAACTAGAGTGAACCAGAGTCAGCTGGAAAGCCTGTAGTTGTGGTGACCTCTTTGCAGAGCTTTATGTAAACCTAGATGAAATTAAAAATTTCTAAGGAAAATACTGGATAAGGAGGCTTCAAATTCCTCTAGCTGACTCAAAAGACACTTGTAACACTAACGCTTCCCCAGGAAGAGCAGAAAATACAACACTGAGAAGTAGAACACAAAGGCAACACTTCCCTCACAAGTCAAGACGGCAAGGAAGGTGTCCAGTACAGATCAAAAACTGCTTTTATAACGACAGGGTTATGCACCCCAACAGAGGGAGGGACCTAAGCATGACCTAGCAGATCCTGCTTAAAGCAGAGCAGAGCTTTTCCTTAAACTGTATCTATTAATAAGTCATTAAAGAAGGGTGAACACTCACTAAAGATAATAATGTATTAAAAGCTATCCAAAAAACATTTTAATAAGTAGATTAAATTTGTGTGTAGCTACACATGTATATAACTTAAGTAATTATCTACAGTGACCCACCTGTTAATTGAAAATTATATTTTATTTTTTTAAGGGCAAACATCATAAAAATCTTAACTATTGGCTTCACATAACATTACATGCCAATGGTCTCAATTATATTCCGTCATAATCTACCTGACTCCTACAGTTCAGGACAGAGATTGTAACCTCTGTCTTATCATTTGACCATCTCACTTCTCACTCTGCAGATGGATATAACTTGACACCCATTAATTTTCAGTGGCCTGAGTAGATCAGGAGGGATTGCAAAGCCTCAGAGCTTGCCAGGTAGTCATCCAAATGGGAATGGAAACAAGTTCCAGTAATTTGATCTTCCCTGAAGCAAAACAAAGCCACCTAGAAAACAGGCCCTCATAAAACAGAAATTATACACTGAAAGACAGGCTCTTCCTCCTCCTGCCAAGATCCATAGGAACATCCCCCCGGGCAGTGGTTATCACCACTGATGTCTCCATAGCTGGGAATTAATTTGATACTAATAAGAGTACAAGTACAGAAGTCCGTGGACACTTTGCTTTCTTCACATTACAGCCAATTAAAGGTTATCTCTGTAATAAGGTAATTCCCACTTGCAGTCCCATGGCTCGCCTAGTGGGTGTGAAAGGAGCAGGGTTACCCCTGGGGGGAAGGACGGAATGCAGCAGCCCAGGCGAGGCACTGCTGATGAGCCCTACCTGGCTATTACAACTAGAGATCCCAGACAAGCTTGGGAATTGTGGTTTTTGCAGTTATTTCCCTTCTTTTTTTTTTTTTTTAATTTTGCCTCCAGACTCCCACTGAAAGCCTGGGGAGTGTATATTACCATCTATTTTGCAAGAATAATGCTAGGAACATCTTAGTAATAATGACAACAGGTATAGCAACCAATCACAAGCTGGCAAAATGCTGACATGAGTGAAATTTACAATGCTCTAAATAAACAATATCTAAAATAGGAAAGGCTAATCATTTTACATATTGTTAATTTAACAATACAGTGTATGTGTTATTGTGTGCTTATTCTTTAATAGTGAGGAAAAAAAACGCATGTAGTAAATAAAGCATGTAGACTTTTCTGACTCCTACCCCATCAGAGGTATGATGGGATACGGGTGAGAAGAAAAGTCTACATGCTTTATGTGCACTGACAAAGCAACGTGGCTTATTTAGAAACCAATATTATTGTATACTGAGTTCAAAGCAGTATATTATCACAATCACAGGAGGTGCCTACCACCCACTGCATTTGGTATGGTGAGAGAGCATCTAGAACTGTACACTCAAATTTGGGTATCACTTGTAATTAAGGGACTAAAACATTAGAATGTCCCCCTAAAGGAGGGGGCCCAGGATGTGAAGGGTTTAGAAATCATGCCATAGGGGCAAACAGGCAAGGGGGGCATGAACAAAGAGTGCTTAGCATGGAAAAGATAGGAAAAGTTGTCCTATATAAGACAACTTATTCTACATAGCTCCAGAAAGCAAAGCTAAGATTGGTGAGTAGAAGTTACAAAGAAGTGTCTACTAGTAGTTTTCTAACAAGCACACATTCCACTCTGACAAGCAGTGAGCTCTGCATCACAGGAGGCAATCAATCCAGACAATGTGCTCCTATGCTCAATAGGAGGTTGGGCCAGATGACCTTTAAGCTTCCCTCCAACTTTAGAATTCTGTGACTTTCTTGAAACTCAAATCTAGTTATTGTTAGCATTGAAACACAATCTATCATTGATAAAAAACAAGTGACTTGATCCTTGGGTTTTCCAGATTGTAGATAATCTACCATCTCTATTCAGGAACTGGAAACTTGGCTGTGTTAACATACCACTCAGTGACCCAACCTTTATTCCATTACATCTTAGAGGCAAGGTAAGGAATGTTTTGCTGCAAATTACCCATTCTTAACCTCATTTCTTTGCTGTGAACTGCACAAAAATTTCCAGTCTTATTTCAACCTCACCATGTGACACATAGTCCCTGAAAACATAAAGACCACAACCATAGACCTAGCCCCAAGGAAGCCATCTCTGTGTTTTCTTTCATTTTAAGTTAATGAAATTGAATTTCCTAATTTCAAGCTCATTTCAAGGGACTCAACACTCATACATCATCTATTAAACTTATAAAACATTGCACAGCAAGAGAGATCCAGAAAGCAAACAGTACAACTTACTCAGCCACATTCCACAGAACTGGAATTCTAATTTTAAGATTTGAACTTTCAGAAAAATACTCATAGGAGTAACCATGATTGATTTTTAACTGCTTCAACTCTCATGGATGCTAACACTATAGTCATTTTGTGTTAATGGCATTTTAGGTCTCAGAACTGACTCAGGCACCCATATAGGTCAGGACCTACAGGAATACCACCTCTACTACTAAAATTGACTTAAGTCCTAATCATCTGCCAGGCACTGCATATACCAAGGGCTCTGCTCCTACCAGCTCAATTAATCCTCTCCTTAGGCGTAACTTCTATCATTATTATCCCAAGCAAATTGGAGTGAGTTTAAACAATCTGAGTACCAATGCCAAATAAGGAGCCAGAGCTAAAAGTAAAGTTTTAAGAAGATTCCATGCTCTTTCTGATCAGTGTCCTACTCAGTGTTTCCAGCTCAACAATACTAAACCCAAGTGCTGTGTTCCAGTGGCAGCCTGGAGCAGCCCCAAACTGTTGCATCACTTGCAACTGGTCTCAAAGTGAGGGTAGTAGGAGAGGAAGGCACAGACTATGACCACTTACTTTATCTGTAACTAATAAAAACACATTAAAAGGGAAAGTGTCTCTATCCAAGCAATAAAGTGTAACTCTGAGTCTATTCAGCTTTCACTCTGGCAGGCAAGTCTGAAAGCAATGAATTCTGACAATCTCTGCTAGGAATACTTAGTGGGATGCTTGGCTATTTTGGACATAAGCTAACATCAAAGAAATTCTCTTACAATCTTCCATAAAATTAAAAAATAGTGAAAACCCTTTGCAGAATCAGCAAATACAAACTTGTGGGTGAAATACATGGATTCAGAGGTAACTCTTATTATTTTTCTCCTTAGCCAGATACTACTTTATATCATCAAAAATTCAAAATTCCAATTGGTTGAACTCACACTTGAACCTCCAAAACACAGTCATAAGCCCTCATGAGTTCATAAGAAATTTATGAGAAAAGAGGGAGAATCTTCAAAGCCTACTTCCTGTCATCAGCTATCCACTGCTTCAACTGGGGAGTGTCGCACACTTTTGAGAGTTGGCACGGGAGTGCAGGTGGTGGTCAGAGGAGAGCAGCCACTTGGGTCAGGAGACCTGGGTCTGAGGTCTGGCAATGCATTTCAGTGCACAAGTGTCTGCCGACTGCCACAGCGCCTGCAGTTCCAGCCAGAGGCGAGGATGGGGAGGCGGGGGTGTGCCATGTGTTAGATGGATTTTCCTCCCGGTTTTCTCAGTTCCTCTGCTATAGTCTTATCTATATTCTCATCCTGCAGAGCTATCAGTTCGTGAGGGGAAAGGCAGAGACAGAGGAAGAAAGGGAATGAGATGTAAATTTAGGGTCTCATCGACATGCCCAAGAAGTCAGTCCTAAAGAGAGGGCACACAATCTGCACTTGACAAGGGGGTCTGGGAACACAGTTGGATGGCAGGGGCTTCTTGGCATGAGTTACGAAGGTGGGACTTGCGCTTACCTGACCGCTGAAGGACTCCTTCTTGGCCGAGCTCTGAGCCTGAGGGGGCCCCTGGGCAGGCAACAACCTTGAGGGGCTCTTCTTACTCTGAGGCAGCAGTGAGGACAGGAAGCCCACGCGAGGCGACTGGGAGAGGGAGGCGCTCCTCTGGCTGCACACCATGGCTCTGGGCAAGCACACGCAATATGGGGTTATTGGGCTGGAGAGGAACGTGGCAAAACCAAGAACACAGACCTCCTGGGCTGTGGACAGTGCTAATCACCCGGGCCTTAGTTGGGTTCAGGAGCCTGGGCTTTAAGACGGCATTACACTTGGTACCATTTCTCATACAAAGGGAGCCAGCAGCTTATCTGACACAACATTGACATCTGTGACACTTCTTTGAGGGCCACAGTAAAGCTCAGAGCTGTCTTGCCTGATAGCCACTGGCCACATATGCTACTGAGCACATGAAATGTGGTTAGTCCAAATCAAGGTATACTGGAGGTATAAAATACATACTGGAATTGAAAGCATAAAAAAAAGTATAAAATAGCTCATTAATATTGTGTTCATATTCATTACATATTAAAATATTTGAGATACACTGGGCTAAAAAATAAATTACTAAAATTAACCTCTCTTGTTTCTTTTTACTTGGTTTAATGTAGCTCCTAAAAATGTTTAAATTACACCTTTTGTTGACATTATACTTCCATCGGACAGTGCTGGCTCAGAAACTGGAGTGATTTCATCAGGTGCAGTACTTGGCTGCACGTATCTGGAACCTGGGTTTGCCTCCTGATTCAATTGCTAACTGTGTCACCTGCCTGTGCCTGTGTTTCTTCAATCACTATTATCACCATGTCCAGCTTCTGCTTTAACTGGCTATTTTTGAAAGTCACTCAAATACCTCTCTCTCGATCTGCCTACCTCTTTAAACCCTTAGGTGTATGCTTCTACTGAGGAATGCAGACAACCTGTAGTTGCCAATCTTTCCATATATGAGGCACTTCTTCCAACGCACAAAAACTTCCCGAGACTTTACCATAGCGGTAATGTTTTTATTTATCCAAGCTACACACATCTGGATGTGTGGGCCTCTGGCAGAGCTGTGCAGTTCCCCTGGCTCTAGGCAGAGCCACAGGCTCAGAGGTTGGGAACAACTTCTAAAGGACCGAAGAGGCCATGAAGACCTTACGCATAGAGCTCTGCAGCAAGAGCAGTGTGCCAAGGAGGCTCCGTGGCAATTCTCCCTCGGTAAGCACAGGGGGCCACGGGCGAGGCAGGGTCAGAGGGAACCTCAAGGCTGAGAGGACAGAGGACAAAGGGAGGAGGGAGCTGACTGCCCTCCCACCCACACCCCTCCTGCACACTCACAGTTCCGAGTCCCCCAGGCGGTCCATATTGGAGACATAAGGAGGCAATTTGTGTTGGACCAAAGCCTCTTCCTCTTCTGGCTGCTGCTCCTCTTTCCTCAGTCGGTGGATTTCGGCTTGCAATGCAAAAAGCTACGGAGGGGAGGAGCTGAGTTAGCCAATGATCCCAGCTAACCTTCCCCCTGCTGAGGATGATCTAGACACAGCACAGGCAAACCCAACCTCACTGGCTCGAAGTGCCACACGCCCCCAGCCTCAAGGTGCCCATCTCACTCCCTGCTCACTGCGGATTGGGAAAATGCAAAAGTGATTGCTAGTACTGGACTATAGTGAGGTGAGTAAACCAAAAACCATTAGAAATCCAAAAGCCATTTTTTTTTTTTTTTGTCATTTGACTTGCTTCCTTTTTACCATCTGACTTGCTTCTTCCTGAATTCACTGAGAAAAATAGCTCCACCCAATCCTGCTTTGCTCTTTGGAATCTACAAAATCAGGCTTTGGAACTCTCAGGGAAAAAAAATTTTTTTTTTTGAGACAGAGTCTCACTCTGTCGCCCGGACTAGAGTGTCATGGCGTCAGCCTAGCTCACAGCAACCTCAAACTCCTGGGCTCAAGTGATCTTTCTGCCTCAGCCTCCCGAGTAGCTGGGACTACAGGCATGCGCCACCATGCCCGGCTACTTTTTTCTATATGTTTTTAGTCGGCCAATTAATTTCTTTCTATTTTTAGTAGAGACGGGGCCTCGCTCTTGCTCAGGCTGGTTTCGAACTCCTGACCTTGAGGGATCCTCCTGTCTCGGCCTCCCAGAGTGCTAGGATTAGAGGCATGAGCCACCACGCCCGGCCACATAGAAAAATTTGTTAAATGAATTATAGCAGTTTTAACACTTTGCCTGAAGAAAATTACACATATACACACATACCCCCAAAACCCAAGAATCTTAAGCCCCAAAACAGAAACAGCTTATAATATTCCTTTTCCTGACAATAGCAAGAGATTATCATTTCAGGACAGAGAAAAGCTCCTCAGGCAAAATGTAAAAGGAAATGTGGGTTCCCTGGCTCTATCGTTTTATGGAACTAGATGAAACACAGCTGACAGGAGCAATTAAATTATATCTGGATTGTAAGCAATATATACATGGCTATACGTGGGAAAAGATGGGGAAGACAAAATGGACATATGAAAACACGTTAGCTGTAAGGCAACATGGGTACATATGGTCTTTTTCTCCTTAAAAGTTCATTACTGTTACTATATTGTTTATGCCATACACATGATTTAAAATATGAGTCTCACCTCTGGTTTTCAAAGACCATTACAGTCTTCTGGTGACTCACATTCATCTGAGAAGAGTTCAGCTTTCCTATCTTTAATCAGCCCTTTCTTGCCACTACCTAATTTCACACACAAAAAAGCAGAAGTAGTTCCAAAGAAGCAAGCCTGCTCAGAACAAACCTTCTGACGCAGAACTTCATTTTCTTCTTGAACCTGGTTGGTCCTCTGACACTCTGCATCAAAGTTCAGGATCACAGGGACTGGTGCACAAAGTTAAAGAATAAACCTGCCTGTGAAATGTTTAAAGTCCTTCCCAATTTCTTGACACAGCAGCAAAACACTTGAACATGAGACACAGAGAAGAGGGTACAGGATCAGTGCCAGGGGCTCTTCACAGCTTTATGAAACAGTCTCTCCCTTGTCTCTGGGCCTAGTCTGACTTCATTCAGACAGACTCACAGACACATGACAATCAGCCTGGCCAGCCCACAGGGAAGACATAAACCTATACCTGAGCATTTACTCTCAAAAACCAGTAGTAAAGAGATAGTATCCAGATAGCCAGACTAAGCTTTAGCAAGGTTGTACAGACATTCAGCTAAAACCAACCCTGGAGGCCAGTGGCTCCACAAACATACGGCCAGCGAGGCAGAATGATCGGCCACTTGGCTTCCCCTCCTCAGATTGAGCCTCTCCCTGGCAAAGGTTTAGACTGAGAAGAAAAAGCTTTCTGATTACACAGCCACATGCCACCCTGAGAACGCTGAGGGTATCGGTCTTTCTCTACTGCCTCAGACAGCTTTGGTCAAGAGGGAGCAGAGTGGATGGGGCCTCAGTACTAGGGAAGAAGACTGGAGCTCAAAAGTGTGTGACCTAGTTTGAGAGGCACTGAAAAGATCTTGAGCGACAGCTTCAATCTCCCTGGAGAGCCCACAAGGTCATGTCAAAACCACCCTGCTAGTTTCTTTGGAAAGCCCTCAGGAGGAAAGAGGCAGCAAGGGGGAGGAAACAGGCAGCAAGGGGGAGGAAAGAGGCAGCTCTGGCAAGGGCAGGATTCACAGTCATCCACGACACAGAAAGAACGGGTAGAGGCAGAAAAGGCACCCTTCCCCCCTCCACCAGACAACGTTCCTCCCAGAGGCCAAAATGGCCACCAATGAGTGGGCCTCTACGACACCCAAATTTATTAGTGCCTCACCAGGGAGCCCCATTCAAACCGGACTCCCTTCCCCTCCCCTAGATTTCCAGACCAGAAAGCATGAGCAATGGACCATGCCCCAGGCCCAGGGACCTCAGGCTTTCCAAGACAAAATATACCTACATTCTAGTTCTCATTGTCTCTCTCTCTCTCTCAAATCCCCACATATGTATTCTTAAAGCTACTCTGTATTCCAGCAAGTTGAGGAACACGGAGATCACTATCAGAGACAGTAACCCAAACACTAACACAGAGTTCCAACCCACATGGTCATGCCATAACCAAGCAGCATTCTAATCTGCTACCTAATCCCAGGAAAGGCAACTGATATCCCCAGGGACATACGTCAGGCACAGAGAGGGTGCTCTCAAGACTGGCCGCTTTCTCCGAGAAGCAGCTTCTTCCCAAACCCTGTGTCTGCTGACAGAGCCCAGTACTAGCACTAGCTGCTGCCACCATCCCCGCCCATGCATGTCAGCTATTACTTCAGCAGCACAGTGTCAGAACTAAGATTTATGATTCCCTGGCCTACTGACAAAAACAACTACAATTTGTCCAGCCCCCTCATGTGACCCATGACAATGATCCTTGGGTATTTTCCAGAAGAAATGGCTGCATGAAGAGCAGCAGGCTACTGGTCCTGAAGCCCAGATGCCTCAGGCTGGGCCCATAGCCCCAGGCAGCTGAAAGGATATGCATGCACTGAAACAGGACACTCAGGAAGTTGTGCAGGGACACAATGAAGGTGTCAGCCCACTGTCGAGAAAAGTAGGTAGCAAAGGTGGGGTTGGTGTCTGGGGACGGCAGGAAGGGCAAGACAAACCAATCCTTCCACTCCGCCTGGTTCTGGAGCTCCATGGCCTGCTTTGCAAAGAACTCCTGAGCCTTGTCGGTTCTGTTTGTCTGCCAAGAAACAAAGGAGGTAGCAAGGAGGGGAGGGAAGGACAGAAGTCCAGAGGTAAGATTCTTCATTACAGCATAGCAGACAGCCTTTGGATGTCAGCCTGCCAGGTAAGTGGGAAAACGGGATCTACAAACTGCATAATATAACGGAAATCATTACTTTTTTCTCAAGGACCTTGTAATTTCAAAGCTGGTTTAAATTGAAGTTCTAATGATACATGCCATCCTGAAAATTAATCCCTAGTTGATGTCCAAATAACCTCTAAGTGACTTATTCTCCAGGTCGGCTACAACTTTTACTCAAATTTTAACCCAGCTACTTATATTCTTTAATACACCACCCAGGCTTACATGCCTAAAACAAAAGGGGAAACAGGCATGGAGAAGACAAGTCAGATGATCTACAGATAACAAGTGGAAAAAAGTAGGAAAAAAGGCAAAAACCATTTGCACTGTGACTGTTCTACTCTTTCCTATAGCAACATACATAGTCCTCTCTAGGGGTTTGAAGAATATCTATTTCTGGATCGGAGCTCTCTTCACCAAGGGAAGCAGAACTGCTAAGTCAACAAGCACCTGGATTGTGTAGACGAGATAAAAGCGGAACAGGCTGGTCTTCAGCTTGTTGATGGTGGGTCTATATATGTCCTCCAAGCGGCTAAATAGCCGACGCTCCAGGTAGCTCCAATAATCACGAAGAGCAGCCAAATCGTACACCTGCATTAACTGCTGCAGCTGGTCAACAATCTTGTCCACCTGGTGAGAGAAAGATGGGATGGAGAAGGTGGTAAAGGACAGAAGTGAATATTCCCCTCCACAGAATACAGCATTTTCCTCTTGTTGTGGCTTCTGGATATTTAAAAAAAAATTGTTTTAAGTTAGCAATCTATAAAATCTTCAAAACATATTTACGCAACAACTTTTAAGTTATTTTCTGATGTTAATTATGTGGTCTGACCCTCTAGCAAGCATGGAAATCTCAGCTGTAAAATCTCTGGCCCAGGAAGCAAGAGATCTGGCACCCGGTCTTGGATCTGCCCCCGACTAACTTGACCATCTTGGTAATGTCACTTCAACTGTGGTCTCAGTTGCTTCACATTTAACCAAAAAAGGGGTGGGAGGAGAGAGAGTGTGTGAGGCAATCTCCATGGTCCTCCTCCCAGCTCTACAATTCCAGGATTCCAAGGATCACGAGGAGGTGCACTGACTCCTTCAAGTCATCAAATCCCACCGAAGCCCTGGTAGCTGCTCTAGTGTCCGCCAAAGAAGTCACCTCCTTGTGAGGAGCAGTTACACCAGAGTGTACAATCTGGAAAAGGTTTTGGATGACAATACCAATCCAACTCCCTATTTTACAGATCAGGCCACTGCAGCTGGAGAGGCGAAATGATTTGCTTTTGCCACTAACTTTGGCAAGACAAGAAACCAGATCTCCTCACTGCTTTCCAGTGCTCTTGTTCTAGCTCACTGCCTCTCTCAATTCACTGCCAACAGAAGCTGAAGTCAGCACATGCAAACACACAAATGACACACATATAAATTCCAAGAAACTCTCAATGGAAAATCCTATCAGAGCAGGGGAAATTTTGTTTTACAAATGTTCAATGAAGTCTTCCTCAACTGCAGAAGCAAAATTGCCAGTGAGTCCCTGACAAGGCCATTTTAGACAAACACCGCAAGTGCTTGAACCCAGCTAACGTTTTGGACTGCAGACCTCTTTGCTCCCACTATCATTGGAGGCTAACCCTTAAATGTTTCTGTTGCCAAAACTCAGTCATCTACCTAATCTTGCTCCTAAAACCTCACTGCCACCCTGGCCAAAGACTGGCCAGCACCTGCTGGGAGGCTGGGGTGGAGAGCAGAGCCCTGGACCAGGAGGAGTGAGGGCACCTGAGCTAAAGCCTCGGCGATGCTCATGCCTCTCTGGGCAACTTCAGGCAAGTCACGTCCGTCCGAGGGCCTCAGTTCCTCAAGTGTCAAGGGAGGGCCGAACGCGCTGATGTCTCTGGTCCCCCCCGCCCCGCCCGCCCCCTGGCGCGAGTGACAGCGCCGCTCCCGCCCTGGAGGGCAGTGCTGAGAGGAAGCCCGCTCCCGGGCCCCCTCGGGCCGCCTGCCCGCGCTGCGCCCGGCGGCCCCTCACCCGGAACCCCTTCTCCTTGTCCGCCTTGATCTCGGCGTCCAGCTGCCGCAGCGTGTGCGTGAAGCCTCGGAAGAGCAGGTACTCGCGGACCAGCTCGTCAGTGCGCTCCACGGCCTCCGCCATCGCTGCGCCAGCGCCAGCGCCTTGAAGGGCCGCGCGGCGAGGGGCGGAGGGGCGGGGCCTGAGCGGGGCGGGGCCGGGCGCGGGCGCTGATTACGTCATGCCGCGGCCGGCCTATCAGCCCGCACGCACCGCGCGCCCTGGCCTGTGGACCCGCCCTTCTGCCGGCACCCTGCCCTAAGCCCTGCCCGCAGTTCCAGCCCCGCCCCGCCGCTCTCGTCATTGTCCCCGTTCCCGGGGGAGCGGCTGGTCAGGCTCTGCTCTCTTGAGTTTCCTAGCAGCGCTGGCGTTGGCTTTGTCATCTGAGTTAATGAAAGTGGAGACTGCCGCCCAAGTCAAATAGGACTGGACCTTGAGAACATGCCAGACAGTCAAGAGGAGGGCAGGGGGAAAGGTGCCCTGCGTGTTGGCATGACATCGCAGAATCCTCTGTCCCCTGCCCTCCTTTTGCAAATGGGGAGACTGGAGTCCTAAGAGGTAAAGTGACGTGAGTGAAGACACACAACCTGGTGTGCCATCAGAGAGCGCGAACTCCCCCAAAAACCCTGACTTAATTAATGAGACTAGTAAGACTACACAGCAAAATAACCAAGATGCACTGCCAAGAGGAAAAAGGCAAGTTTCGTAACAGTATGTATACTGTCGTCCCCATTTTCTTGTGGGGAAACAAAAGTATGTGTGTGTGTGTGTGTGTGTGTGTGTACATTTTTAAAATTCAAGAAGAGTAAACCCCAGCTTTACAATGGGTTCTCCGTACCTTCAGATTCTGCATCCGGGGATTCGCATCAGTGGATTCAACCAAGAGGATTGAAATTTGGAAAAAGAAATTTAAAAATACAGTATAACAACTATTTACATAGCGTTTACATTGTGTTAGGTATTATAAACAATCTAGAGATGGTTAAAACTAAACGGGAGGATGTACTTAGTTTATAATGCAAATACTAGCCATTTTATAGCAGGGACTTGAACATTCATGGATTTTGGTATCCTGGGAGGGAGCCTGGAACCAAACTCCTGCGGTTACGGACTAGAACGGTTTTCTCTGAGAGGTGAGACTATGAGGGACTTTCACTTCCTATTATTTATTTATTTTTTTTTTTTTTGAGACTGAGTCCCACTTTGTCACCCAAAGCTGGAGTGCAGTGGCCCAATCATAGCTCACTGCAACCTTGAACTCCTGGGCTCAAGCAGTCTTCCTGTCTCAGCCTTCGGAGTAGCTGGGACTACAGGCTGGGCACTAACACCCAGCCTAGTTAATTTTTTATTTTATTTTATTTTATTTTTTTAGAAACAGGGTCTCACTATATTGCCCTGACTGGTCTCGGCCTCAAGCAATTCTCCCCCCACCTCAGCCTTCTAAAGTGCTGGGATTACAGGTGTAAGCCACCACATCTGGCCATATTTTTAACTTTTTTTTATTGTCCAAACAATAAAACTTCAACGTTTTTACAAAGTGTATGTATTTTTGTAAGCAGGAAAATAGCCAATATCTTTGAGTCTTACTTTCTTCATCTGTAAAGTGGTGACAATAACACCTACCTTGCAGAGTATCAATGAAGATTTAATAAGATAATGTATATAAAATGCTTATCACAGGCCGGGCACGGTGGCTCACGCCTGTAATCCTAGCACTCTGGGAGGCCGAGGCGGGCGGATTGCTCAAGGTCAGGAGTTCGAAACCAGCCTGAGCAAGAGCGAGACCCCGTCTCTACTTAAAATAGAAAGAAATTAATTGGCCAACTAAAATATATATATATATATAGAAAATATTATCTGGGCATGGTGGCACATGCCTGTAGTCCCAGCTACTCGGGAGGCTGAGGCAGAAGGATCCCTTGAGCCCAGGAGTCTGAGGTTGCTGTGAGCCAGGCTGACGCCACGGCACTCACTTTAGCCCGGGCAGCAGAGTGAGACTCTGTCTCAAAAAAAAAAAAAA